>CM021101.1:297194092-297440973 GCA_007115665.2 Sequoiadendron giganteum
CTGTTTTCAACTGTTTTTTGCAGAGGGGCAACCTTGCTCTCTGTTTCTAACTGTTTTCTGTAGAGGGGTGACCTTGCCCTCTATTTCTGACTTTTTTGTGCAGAGGGGCGGCCCTGCCCTTTTGTTGTTTCCGACTATTTTTTCAGAGGGGCGACCCTGCCCTTTTGCTGTTTCCGACTGTTTTATGCAGAGGAGCGACCTTGCCCTTTGTTTTTGACTGTTTTGTGCAGAGGGGCGACCTTGCCCTCTATTTTTGACTATTTTCTGTAGAGGGGCGACCCTGCCCTTTTGCTATTTCCGACTGTTTTCTGTAGAGGGGCGACCTTGCCCTTTGTTTCTAACTATTTTGTGCAGAGGGGTGGCCTTGCCCTTTGTTTCTAACTATTTTCTACAGAGGGGCGACCCTGCCCTTTGTTGTTTCCGACTGCTTTCTGCAGAGGGGCGAACCTGCCCTTTGTTGTTTCTGATTGTTTTCTGTAGAGGAGCAAATTTGCCCTTAATAGCACATTCGAGAAGGTAAAAAGGGACATTTTAGCTTCATTTTTGTCTCTTTCTTTTGTTGTTCTGTGCTCTAACCCACTAATCCCATGTGTTGATGAGTGAAGTCAGATTGCTTGCTGGTATCTTGCGTATTTTTACTGCAAAATCACAAAAAGGGAAAAGATAAACAACTAATATTTGCTTGCAGGGCCCTCCTTTTATTCTAATTTTTAAAAGTCTTTCCTTACTGCTTTATCTATTTACTTAGTATAAGTAGGGGAAAGAAATATTTGCTGCTTGTTGTGTCTATTTTATTTATTTTACCTTAAGGGGGCATTAGTTTGTTTTCACTTTCCTCCTTTGCACGTTGTGCGGATCCGAAGGAGGTAGTTGGAAAGGATTAGTGTCCTCTTCTTAGCGGGACCTGCTTGGGGATTTCATCACCCCAAGGGACAATTCCAACCACGCATACCGACGAGGTATATAAAGGAGGGAGAGCCAAAGTTGTACCCCAATCCAGTTGCGTCGTAATTAGCGGAACATCAAAGCTAGGGTGGTACCTAGATAGACGTGAAGAGTTGGTCCGAGCCTTTCAGTATCTCGCTGGGGCTCCCGACTCACACTTGTGATGGACTGGTGTTCACGGTTGTGCCTCACGTACCGAGCATATATCGAGGACTCCCTAAAAACCTTGTTCATCCTAGAGTAAGACCTTTGCCGACCATACCCGTTAAAATATTAATCATAGGAATGTGCTTGTTCAAAGTGTCTTTTTGTGAAGAACAAGTAAATTTTGGTAAGTCAAACTGTCATTAAACCATTTTAAGTCCTTGCCAAAATCCCTTATCTAAACCAAGTTCATATTTCCACTGCAGAGGGGCGACCTTGCCTTCTATTTCGGCCATTTTCTATAGAGGGGCGAATCTGCCCTTCGCTGTTTCAGCCTTTTTTTTGCAGAGGGGCGATTTTGCCCTCTGTTTCAGCTTTTGCTACAGAAGTGTGAATATGCCCCCTGAACAGACAGTTTCACCTATTTGATCATTTTGAATCTCCATTTGAATCCCCGAAACCTTCATTTAACCTCTCCAAAAATGTCCATTTACCACATTCGCATTGACCATTCCACCATTTGGAACATTCGCCTTATCACAAGACCTAAACATCTTCAACAACATATCTTCCCTTTGCATCCATCATTATTCCCCAACACAAAAAACCTTTAAAACCTTGTTTTAGGAGTCATTTTCCCAAATTGACCAAGGCATTAAATTGATCATTATCCTACATAATCAATCCTTGTCTTCAACCTAATCAATCCACTTCTATCTTGAAACGGATTTGTATTGTAAATCAACATCATTGGCCCAAATCAATCCCCTTCCCATCTCAAGGTGGATTAGGCGTCATAATCATTGATTTAATTCGATCAACCAACATTACAAGTCACCTAGGGTGATCTCCAAATCAGGTTTTAAGATCCCTTCCATCATCCAATCATCAATCCAAATCATCATTTAATCCAATCACCAATCCAATCATCAATCCAAATCATCATCCAATCACCACCCAATCATCTAGTTGGGACATCATCAATTTATCCAATTGATCCAAATCAAATCCTATCATCATCCAATCATCAATCCAAATCATCACTTGATCCAATCAAATCCAATCACCACCCAATCATCCAATTGGGACATCATCAATTTATCCAATTGATCCAAATCAAATCCGATCATCATCCAATCTCATCAAGTGATACATCATCACTAGATCCAAACCAATCCAATCATCAGCAGTGATACATCATCATTTGATCCAATCAAACCAACATCAATCATCATCTAATTCAAATCAATCAATCCAAATCATCGCCTAAGTCATCATCTAGAAGTTGAATCTTGAAACCACTTGGTCATTTTACACGTTCATTCCCGTTCAAACCCGCTCACAAACAAAAAAGCAAATGGCAAACCAGAAAATACAAGGTTCCCAACCAAATGCCCCTCATGATCCTAATAACATTCCACATGATCCCCATAATGGCGTTTTATCCCAATCAAACACTGACATCCAGAATATCACACCACCTAGTGACGAAAACATGGTCAATCAACCTGAAGTCACTGTTGACGAATATCTCAGCAATCCTGCCAATGTCCAAATGACGGATCGCCTCCTAAACGAACGTGGGGATAAGATCCTTGCCACCTTACTCATGAAGGGAGTCAAACCACCATCCGGTTTTGATACATCACAATATGCCCTCGCCCCATTTGTCGACCCACAAACCTCACAAAATGTTCCAGAAAGTTCCTACATTCCTGAAGGTGCACCCACCGAAAATTGGTACCACCCCGAACTTGGAAATGTTGTCATCCATCAAGTCTAAGAATATCCTCATCTTCCAACCACAACATCTACTATTCCACCACCCGATCCTAATGACCCCCACACCTATGGCATGCCGTCATACATCCCCTCTGCTCCACCGCTTCCTCCCTCATATTCTAATATTGGGGGCACACCTCCACTTACCAACGCACTACCGCCTACATTTCAACAACCTCCAAATAATCCACACCAATCCACCACACCACCAGGACCGCCACAATATGTTGCTACTACAATAGCGTCATCTCAACACTTACATCAACAACATCTGCAACACCCTTCCATTCTCACACAACCACCACATCAAGTGGTGCAACATACATCTCAACAAAAACAACACATCCCACCTAACCCATCACAACAATAACAATACATCCCATCTCACCCACCTCAACAACAACAAGTCTTACCTCATCAACAACAACAACAACCTCCACAACAACATGTGCACATCCCTATGCAAACACACCATAACCCACTCACCAAATACCTTTATCATCCCTCTAGCACATACACTATTCCATCCCATACAAACCCTCCTCAGAATGTGCTAAACCAAACACGTACACGACCACCACCTTACACCAACCCTACACAACCTCAACACAATCCTCACCAACAAACATTAAATCCATATCCATATGCCATGGAACAACCCACCATTGCACAACAAAACCAATCCTATCCGCCCTACCTTCAACAACAACCAACTCACCAACATGGGGCACCTTACACTTCCTATTATCAACAAATATCATCACATCAACAAAGAGGCCCTACCTCTACGCATTACCAAAATGCTATGCAGCAATAGGCCCCCTCTCTTGTGTCTTACTATCAACAACAAGTGGCTCCCACTCAACACAACCAATCATCCAACCATCAACCTTCTTACAATCAACCAATGCATTCATACCCAACTCAGCCCATTTATGATCCAACAATGGCAGGGCCATCCTCATCATACCCACAACATTATCCATACACTCAATCCACTTTGACTCTTGTCAACAAAGACTTGGAAGAAGTAAAAGCCGCATTAAAGGACTTACAAGCTAGAATGGGAAAACAATCCTTCAAGTTTGAGGACATATTCCCTTATCCGTTTGATCCCTCCATCTCCTTGGTTCCTTTCCCTAAACATTTCGAGATACCCAAATTTGACAAATACAAAGGAACCAAGGATCCTAGAGCTCACCTTCAAGAGTTTTATGCTCATTGCCAAGAGGTCATGCATAATGACAACTACCTCATCCAAATTTTCCCTAAAAGTTTACAAGGGGTCGCCCTCAACTGGTTTATGGGTCTGGAAAAGGGATCTATCAAAACCTTCGCACAGTTATCTGAACAGTTTGTCACTCACTTCTCTTTTAACTTAGAGAAAGATATTGACACACTTGATCTCCTCAAAGAAAAACAATGCGATGGAGAGACTTTTGCAAGCTACTTGCAAAGATGGCGTGCCTTGGCTAGTAGGATGAAATCCCCACCGACAGAGAAAGACATGGTAACATTGTTTATCAAAAACTCTCACCCGGATATGGCACATAATTTCCAACTCCATTGCATCACTACTTTTGCAGGACTTGTGGAGAAAGTCCCCATCTTAGAATGAGCCCTTATCGCAAGAGGACAAGTCAAGCATTTCAATTCTGATAGAGAGAAGTCCTTCGGGGATAAACCTCGTTTTTGGAATAGAAACAAAAATGTCGTCAATGATGGTGTCACTGACACTAAACATGTCCAAGTAGCCAACACCACACAAAGATATCCTTCCCAACAACAACCATCCGTTCAGAACGCCATATCCGTTCCCCAAGGGGCACCGCGACAACAAGCCAATCAAAATAACCAAGGTGGGAATAAACAACAATTCACTCAGTTGGGGGAACCCCTTAGTGCAGTGTTTAATAAGCTTCTTCAAGCCAATTACCCCATAACATACCCTATCACCAAACCCCTCGATACGTCTAAACCCAAGCCTGCTTGGTTTAAAGACAATGAATACTGTGAATTCCACAAAATTAAAGGACATACCTTGGATAAATGTCAAGGCTTAAAAACCTACATCCAAGGTCTCATCGATCGAGGCGAAATACATGTAGATGCTAACGCAGCATCTTCATCCAATGCTCAATTACAAATATACCAAAATGCCTTTCCTAATCATAATCAGGGCCTAGTACGTCCAACTCAAATCCTGGACCTAGCAATAACAACCAGCCAAGAAATAGTACCAATAATATCAACTACAAAAATGTACCATACAATTATCAAGGTTTGGTTTCATATGTAGAACAAGTGGAACCACATGTATCCATGATCCACGTTAAGGGAAAAGATCCACAATGTGCTGTTACTACTCGGCGAACCCGCATCACAGTCCCAGCAGCATCTCCATCCACCCAACAACCATCCACCAATTCCCAGTATAATATCCTAGACCATCTAGGTAAAACTACAGCCCAAATATCCATTCTGGATCTATTTAAGTCATCTCCCATACATCAAGATATCCTAAATAAGGCTTTGCAAAGCACACAAGTACCTGATAATATTGACCCTACCCAATTTCAAGCATTGGTAGGCAATCTTTCATCGACCTATTAGCTAGCCTTTAGCCAAAAGGACATGTCGCATCTCGATTCAAACCATAACCGCCCCCTCCATCTTGAGGTTGGTGTCAACTGTCAAAAAGTAAAAAGGGTATTAGTAGATAATGGTTCAGCCCTAAATCTATGTATGTTAAAGTTTATACAACAGGTTGGATACACCCAAGCTGATCTGAGAAATCAAGTGATCACCATCAAGGCCTATGATAATGCAGAGCGAGATTCTGAAGGCATTATTTGCATCCCTATGCAAGTGTGCCCCATTGTACAATACACTATGTGCCATGTTCTGGACCTCGAACTCCCATACAACATCCTTCTTGGCCGTCCATGGATTCACTCTATGCAAGCCGTACCATCCACTTATCATCAATGTCTAAAATTCCCATTTCAAGGAATGGAAGTCACAATACAAGCCGACACTCAACCCTTTGAATATTGTCACACCTTGGAGGCCTCTTTTCCACATTCACATTATTGCCCAGGGGTCGAAATGGGGGCACCACCGACATCCGATCCTATCCCATCCACCAATACTCTGAACACTTCATCCCCACCATCATCCACACCTCCTTCGACCGTCACCAAGGTCCAGATCATAGATAAGGGATGTGGTGAATACGAAATGCACACCACACTCAATGTGGCAACCATGCCACCTTCGCCCCACACATATGGGCAATCGATTCTGCCATTACCAGAAGTAGAAGAAAAGACACTCGCCCTCACTTCCAAGAACGTGGGGTCCATAACATTCAATAATTTGGGATCCCTCCACGATCTAATGGACGATGATATCATTCAATGGGTTTATCGGGAGGAGCCTGAACCACCACGGCCCCTTATTGAATACTTTCATGAAGCCTACCCACATGCCTCCAAATTCATTGAAAATTGCCATTACCAAGGCGGAGGCCTTGGTACAGAAGAACAAAAGGAAGACGTCTACCCATCGAAGTAACTACCATCCAACCAAGGAATTTGGGCTTGGGCTATGATACCAAACAGAAGGGTCTTACAACGTCCGCTAACACCTCTAACAATGTTAGTGTTGACAACAATTCCCTTGAAGATATACCAGAGGAGGAATCCATCATACACGCGTATGACGATCTGAATCACATTGACCTCCTTGCCATGTTTGAATGCTTATCCTTTTGTACCATAACTTTATCCCTTAAACATCCTGAGCTTATCAATCATGACCTACTAGGTAGCACACCGGTTAGCACTTTTCCCTCAGAGGATACCTACGTACATTTAATGGGATTGGGGGAAGATGAACGCCCTAATCGCAAAAGCAAAAAGAAACAAAAAAAGAATGGGTCATCAAGTGAAAACCTCACCGAGGCACTTTTTAACTATGAAAAAGTAAAAACAAAGGATGTATTTGACAGTGAAAACCTTGATACGGCACTGGAAGATGGGGACGTTCATCTTCCCCTTGTAGGAACACGACTATCTGAGCAATCTTCGATTCTGATTGAAGAAACGCAAGAGGTGAACCTAGGGACAAAAGAGATTCCAAAGATAACCTATGTGGCTAAATTTTTATCTGAAGCAGAATACACCACCATTGTTCGAATTCTCCATGAAGGGGTTATCAACTTTACATGGGCTTACTCTGATATGCCTGGCTTAGATCCCAATCTTGTTGTCCACCATTTGGATGTTCGTCCAGAGACTAAACCTATCAAGCAGAAGCTCCGAAAAATGCACCCCCAAGTGGCATTATTGGTTAAGAAAGAATTGGAAAAGTTACTGGATGCTGGTTTTATCAGGCCCATTGACTACTCTGATTAGATCTCCAATATTGTACCTGTTGCTAAACCCAATGGAGACATCAGAATTTGTACGGATTTCCGAGATCTCAACAAGGCTTTCCCAAAAGATGACTTCCCCTTGCCTAACATCGACATGTTAGTCGACATCACCGTGGGACACGAGATGCTATCCCTCATGGATGGCTTCTCTGGCTATAATCAGATCCGGATTACCCCCGACGATCAACATAAAACCACTTTTACAACACCTTGGGGTACTTTCTATTATAATGTCATACCCTTTGGTATCAAAAATGCAGGGGCAACATATCAACGGGCAATGACGGTTATATTCCATGACCTCATTCACATCATCATGGAAGACTATGTCGATGACCTACTGGCAAAATCTGGAACTAGGGAAGAACACCCTACCATTCTGAAATGGATCTTTGAGTGCTTAGAACAATACAAGCTTCGACTAAATCTGAAAAAGTGTGTATTCGGTGTCACATCAGGGAAACTCTTGGGCTTCATAGTGTCCCAAAGAGGCATCGAGGTTGACCCAGCTAAGGTGAAAGCTATCATGGATATGCCTCCTCCAAGAAACTTGAGACAATTAAGGAGTCTCCAAGGGAAACTACAATCCATCCGCCGCTTTATAGCCCAACTTGCGGATAAATGTCAGTCATTTGCCCACCTTCTCAAGAAAGACACCAGTTTCAAGTGGAATCAACAGTGTCAATTGGGCTTCGACATGCTCAAAGGATATTTGGCCCACCCGCCGATCTTGATGCCACCTATCCTTGGCAAACCCCTCCTATTGTACATATCAGCCACGTCAGTAGCATTGGGGGCATTATTGGTGCAACATGATGAATCTTCAAAGGAACGGGTGATCTATTACATCAGTCGCACACTAGTCGGGTATGAACTCAACTATTCACCAATGGAAAAGGCTTGTCTTGCTGTGGTCTTTAGCACACAAAAGCTACACCACTATATGCTCAGCCATCCTATCAAATTAATCTCCAAAGTCGACCCCCTCAAGTACCTGCTATCCAAGACAGCCCTGACTGGTCGAATGGCTAAATGGATCATGCTCCTCAGTGAGTTTGATATAGAATATGTGGATAGAAAAGCCATAAAAGGATCAAGTCTTTTGCAAATAAACTCTTGCAAAATTGCCATTCAAACTCTCATCCATTTTAGCACCCATATTGCATCAATTCATCTTGCATTCATTCAACTTCATTGTCATCCAAGGAGCACACAAGACTTCAACATCAAGGGCCAACCAAGGAAGCAACAACATGAAGGTATAACAACAATCTAATTGTTCATCTTACTTCTATGTTGTTCATTTTCTTAGGCTAATCATTTAGGTGCCCTATTATCTTGTCACTTCTTCATATTGCACTATTAGTTTTTATTTAACATCTCATATTAGGGAGTAGCATTTTATTAGGATCACAATAGGTATGATTTAAAACTAGTGAGGTTATATCCAAGAGGGTTTGATATAAGGTGGTTTGATCAAATCCTCTTCAATCGTAATCCTTAAAATGGAACTTTTTAAGGCTTAAATCATTATATTTTCTAAAAATATGTGATTTCAGCAAAAATCAGAATCTCTCAAAAATTAAAAACCACTATTGTGGCAGCACCCTCATCTATAAATTGAAAAATTAACCATTAATCATTAAATACAAACCTAACATTCTTCTCACCTTTCAAAATTTACAAGCCATAACATCTATTTTTTCCATTTGAGAAATAAGGAATGAAGAAATTACTATATCTCAAACAATCTAATGTTGGTTGATCTCCAAAAGGTATGTGATAAAAATAATTTATGTGAGGTTTTATTTAGGTAAAGATGCATAGATGAAAGGAAGATGCATCAATGAGAATAGAGTTTGTGAGCACCATAGACGTTCCCAATACACAAAATAACACAACTACACAAGTGGGCATGCATACAAATAAAACTCCACAACACGAGGGAATGCACAAGTTAATTCTACATACATGGAACTATAAAAATATATTTTTGTGTGATGCAAGATTATGTCATCCCAAGTATGCTCCTATATTAGACACCTTTGTTAAAAATATTATGATCTAGTAGCTCATAATTTGGGCCTACATGGACAACTAATTCAACTACCCAAGCTAACTTGTGTTAGCTTTACAAATCCACAAGTCTTTCTAAGGCCCTTTAATCTTCTAATTAATAAGATATTGCTTGTACTAACTCTATTGAGTATTCCTTCCTATTTTGTGTCCAAAATATTTATCATTTCCTCTTTCTTCCTTGCCAATACCTCCCTTCTCCAATTAGGCATTTCTAATAGCTACATGTTCTTAGGACCTTTGGGTGCATAGTAGGAACATGGATCAAACACATTATATATCAATGATATATCCATCCTATCCTACAACTTGATCTCATATTGAAAATTAAAACTAATACAATATAGCATGGATTAATATTTTTGGACTTTATCTTGTTGTATGTTCCTCTAGGGAACTATTCTTTCCTTATATGAACCATGAATTTCTTTCCCTCTTAGTAACCCTCCCCCTAATACTATTTTTTTGTAAATCATACCTTGTGATATAGTATTATAGATGTTTCTTGAATTATGCAAGGATACCATTCATGTGTTGCATGAATTCCTCAACTTTTATGCTCATGTGTGCCTACCAACTTCCACTCTTACTATATTTGAAGGGGATGTCCCATAGCTTGATGTTCCTTATTTTAGAATATTAGGTTGATACATGAAATATAAAAAATGAATGATAAACTAAAAACATCACAAGTAACATTTTATTGATTAGATAGAATTACATTATTGAATTATATCATTGGACTCGTCAAGAAGGAAACATCCTTTGAGTAGGAATCAATGTAATATGTAATACCCCTCCGTTTTGCTTCTCGTTTCATGTTGTTTTATGCTTTGCTTGGATTGCAGCTACTTTTATACTGGACACATTTTTATTATGATGTTTTGATCGCTACTCTTGAGCGGCAACTATTATTGTGTGATGTGACTATTTGATTTTATTTCACATGCTTTGATGAATTAATGATGTCAGTAGAATTATCATGAGATTATTTATGCGAAGTATTGTTTATGACATTAGTGTCAGTCTTTGATGAGTGTATTGGTGAAGAAGACGGGTTCGCATCACTCGCTTGCGAGCGCCCTGCGAATCCAAGATTTCTTCTTCACGGTGTGAATTATATGCTGGATATATTATGTTGTTTACTTCATTTCAGGTTGCAGGTACATGACATCGACTCCACCTGGTTTCATAGGTCTGAGCGTGTCGATCCAACGGTTAAGTTGAACGGGAGATAGTAGCTTGGTAACATGTGTCAGGTCCACACCCTAGCCTTAGTGTGTCGTCAGTTCTGAGTATTGAGTCATGTTGTATCTTATTTGATGTTAAATAATGCTTTGAAAAGTGTTGTCCTATTAAATAGTTCTTTTAGAAAATTGCATTGGCTGGAAGAAATGTTTATTTTTATATTATATTAATGTTATGCTTATTGGTTATTTTTAAAATGATTAATGAAATTAAACTTAAATTATTTAATTTATTAAATTTAAATCTCAATGGATTAAATTTAATTATTAAATAATTGTAAGTAAATTAATTAAAGTTAAAGTATTTTTTTATTAAATTTAAATCTCAAGGGATTGGATTTAGTTATTAAATAATTTAATAATAATTATGTAAGTATATTTGATTGTTAAATTAAATTAAATCAAAAGGGGAATTATGAGAAATTGAAATTTTACTTTAAAGTCAAAATTAGGGCCTTTCAAAAAAGGGGAAATGAAATTAACTTTTAAATTCAATTTCTTGCATTGAATGTGAATTTAGGGTTGCATTAGGTTATTTTGGAATTTTGAGGAAATGATATTTTATAAGATTAGGGCAGAAAAATTTGGGGATTCTTCTTCCTTCTTTTTTCACAGGCATGAGATTTTTGGAGAGGATTTGCACATGAAAGTTTTGGAATTATTTTCTGTTTGGAAAATTAAATTGAAAGGAGAGAAAATTCTGTGAAGAAGGTGGAGCTATTGGATCAAAGCTAGCTGAAATTCATTGCATTGTTGAAAAGGAATTGTGAGGAGTTCAAGGGAAGCTCTGCATCAAGAATCTTGGCTATTTCCTGTGGCTTCAAATAACCAGGTTTTTTTTTATTTCTTTGTTTTATTGTTCCTAGTTTAACCTATTTTCTAAATAATAAGAAATTTGCAAATGGGTGATTTTCTTGAAACCCTAGGTTAAACTTCAACATTTTGGTATTCAGATTTGTTTTTCAAAATGCAAACCCTTTTAGAAAATTTGTTGAAAAATTCAAAATCAATGTATTACTTTTCCTTGTTTAAATTATTTGAAAACATGGAAGGATGGCTTCTTTTGGTTTTCGTTTATAAATCTCTTGAGCATGAGATATCTATTGTTTGTCAATTTTATTACTGGTTTTAAATTTATTTTCTTCGATTTCACCAGTAGATGAAATTCTGGAAAAATATATATATATATATGTAAATATACATTACATATATCATATTTTAAATATGATATAAATAATCTATATTTACATATATATAGATTTTAATTTTTTGTGTTATAAAATTTTGTTATTGTCGCCGGTACGGTGAAGGTACGAAATTCGTACGTTGTCTTTTTGGAAAATTTTTATTTGCAAAAATAAATTATGTGTGGGGGGGGGTTCGGCCCCCCACTGTGTTTTGTATTAGTGGGTACGCAGTACCCACTAGGCAGTGCGCCCACCACGTGGGGGGACGCACTGTCCCGTGGGGACTGCGGCCCCCATAATCACTACCGGCCGCTGTACTTAAAGTACAGTCGGCGCAGGCAAAGGACGTGGTGGGCGCATTGTCCCGTGGGGACTGCGGCCCCCATAATCACTACCGGCCGCTGTACTTAAAGTACAGTCAGCGCGGGCAAAGGTCTGCGGACTGTGCACTGGCGTAGGGTATGGGTACCACCCGACCCTGCCACATTTCATTTGACTTTCTTTTTTTTTATTATTATTTTTAATTATTATTTTTATTCTTAATGATTTTTGTTTTTTTTTGGTTTTTTAAATTTGTTTATTTAATTTTTATTTTTATTTAATTATTTTTTTATATAATATTTAATTTATATATATCTTACATATATGTATTTTTTTTAATATTATATATAAATATATATAATGTTTAATATATATATATATATATATTATGTATATAATTAATATTATATATTAATATATTTAACTTTATTAAAGTTTATTTTTTTATATAGTTTGAATTGTGGGAATTAAAATGAGAATAAGAGTTGTATTTTAATAGCGAATATTAGTTTTAATATATGATGTTTTCGCTTGTAGAACTTCATATTCAATACCTTGTTAAACATAGGAACATTCAACAACTTAGACAACTAGTTATAGTTGAATTTATTATTGCTCATGATTTGATTAAGTTGTGGAGATTATGTATTTAAAAAAAAATTATTGCTCAATGAAAATTCTAGAATGGTATTATTCTATTTCCTGTGAGAAGCATTAGTTAGGAACATGGTTTTAGGATAACCAAATGTAGTATCTTTCATTGCCAATGCATGATTATATGGATTTCTCTTTTAATGATTACTTTGAGAATGGGTGTTGAGTTTTGGATTGTAAAGTCTTCTAGTGAATGTGGGTCATTCCCTTGTTAAGCTGTTGTTTTGGTTTTCCCTTGGGTAGTGTTACAAGTATTTAGTTTCCTCCTAGTGTTGGAATGGATTTCTTTGTGGTTGCCTCCTAGGATAGGAGAAAGCATGTTGGTTTAGTTCTGTAACACTTGAGTAACCCTTGGAGTTAGATTGTGTAGTGTGTTATCCAATTAGAAGAGTGGCTTTTGTTAGGGGCTGGAGCCCAAAGAGGTAAACCGGGTAACTTTCAGAAGTGATTTTAACAACTGAAGATTAAAGTAATATACTTAGATGATTAGGATGCATTTCACATTAAGCAAGATAAATTAACCTCACTCATAGGCATAAGGGCTTGTTTAGACTTGGGGTGAGTGAGAAGGCTTGGAATGGCAAGATCAACTATCTTGTCCGTACGAGAGGTAGTTGATTCTGCTTGAGTGAGTATGAGGGTCGGGATTTGGTTGAGGTCACCAGGATTACTTGTGTCGGAGCCTATGAAGAATGCCTAGAGGAGATCTCATGACGCACCTTGCGATGACACTCTGTCTAGGATAACATTGTGTTTATGTTGTGCCTATGTCTTTCGTTAGCATATTTGATTATAATATGTCTGGAAGCAATGTAACCATGATTAGAGTTAAACTTATATTGTGCATATGTGTGGTTGAGTCAGTTTGTATTAGTATGAGTCTGCCTTTGGTTTGAGGTAGTAGGTTTCTCATCCATGTTGCTTTGTTACTATCTCCTAGCATGGGGGGTGGGCCTTCGGGTACCACTAGGTTTGGTGGAACATGCACCAAAACCGTTGGGTCCCCCTTGATCTTCGGTACTTGGTGGCAAGACATCTAGATGGACAACTCACAGATCTTGTTATTATTTCTTGTACTTTGTATTCAAATTGTACTGATATTGATTACACCCCTCTTGTAATGATGAGGTGGATTTATGTAAATTGTGACTCATTCTGGGAATGAGGATTGTAATCTAATAATGATTTATGTAATGAATGCTCTATTCTTATCTTGTAGATTCTTATGTTAATTGAATATTATTACTTGAGTTATTTATTTGCAATGTAATTTAGATGTTATATGTTAATGGGGATTTAAGTAATCTCAGTTATGTAACCCTAGGGGATGTTGTCAATTATAGTTGAACATGTGGGTTTAATTCACTTCTTTTAAAAAAAAAATTTAGTACGCTTGTTTAGTGAATTGAAACTTTCTCTAGGGTTGCATGGCGGGGCATTACAATCTCTCTTTCAATCTGAGCTGATCGTTTGAAAACACAAAATCTATAAAATGGCCTATCATTATCATTATTTCCTCTCCCAAAATCATTATACACTTTTGAGAAGAGAAACAATCTTCGATATTTTGCTGAGACACTCGAGGAAGTTACGCTTGCATTCAAACACATAAATATCTGAGGGCAAGAATAACAATACAGCAAGATGGAGAAGGGCAATTGAGATAAATCGAGGAAGTATTTGCATATTCGGTGAGATCATTCTAGTTTTTATTAGTTTAGATTAATCATGCTTACTTATTGTTCTTTGTGTCATTCTCCCTTTCACTGGGGCATACCCTAACTTATTTCATACCGGGGCATGACCGGGGCATATTTTCTTTGACACAACGTCGTACCAACATTGTATCAAAGAGGGGCAAACTGTAGACACCGAAAATTGGTCTAGGCCTATGAGTACACATTCGACATAATTTTCTATAGTCCATGGTCATGATTAAATAATGTCAATTATTTAATTAAACTTTCTAACACATATTTCCTCTATTAATTAAATATCTCTTTTTAATTAATTCATTAATTCATCATCAATCTTTATTCAATTTGATTAATTAAATCAATCATATTTATTTAATTATGTCGCTAACTTATTAAATCATCTTTCAATTAAATAATTTATTATTTAAGTAACCCTTTTATCATATGTCAACTATAATTAAATATCTTTATTTAATTATTCATTTAACACCCTTTTCAACTATAATTAAATATTTATTATTTAATTATTCAATTCCACCCTTTTCAAAAGTCAAATTAAATAAATTATTTTATTTATTTAATTAAATCTTCTATGCTCGAATGTTGAATTAAATTAACATTTAATTATTTATGTCACATTCCTTTATCATTCAGTTATCTAAGCAATTCACTCACCTTCTGACTCGAGATCTATTTTTAGTTCTCCAGTTGTCTCTGAATTCAACACCAGTTTATCTCTGCGAGAAGACTCTCCGTCACAAATAGTCGATTAACTAGTTCTAACTCATATGCATGTATGCGTTTATTAATTAAATATCTTTATTTAAATAATTAACTCAAGTTTGCATTTGAATGCATTATTCTTCAACTTCTAACTTTGTCTTTTGCATACAAAGTCTATTTCTTTTATTTTTGAAGATGAAGATTGGAACTCATGTTCTAACTCATGTTCTAAAATTAGTCTTTATCCTGCAATTGAACTCACATTCTAACTCATATTCTATCTGTCACATAACTCATTGCATGGCATTCATCAATCTCATCCATCGATCTCTCTTTCAATCTGAGCCGATCGTTTGAAAACACAAAATCTATAAAATGGCCTATCATTATCATTATTTCCTCTCCCAAAATCATTATACACTTTTGAGAAGAGAAACAATCTTCGATATTTTGCTAAGACACTCGCGGAAGTTATGCTTGCATTCAAACACACAAATATCTGAGGGCAAGAATAACAATACAGTAAGATGGAGAAGGGCAATTGAGATAAATCGAGGAAGTATTTGCATATTCGGTGAGATCATTCTAGTTTTTATTAGTTTAGATTAATCATGCTTACTTATCGTTCTTTGCGTCATTCTCCCTTTCACTGGGGCATACCCTAACTTGTTTCATACAGGGGCATGACCGGGGCATATTTTCTTTGACACAACGTCGTACCAACATTGTATCAAAGAGGGGCAAACTGTAGACACCGAAAATTGGTCTAGGCCTATGAGTACACATTCGACATAATTTTCTATAGTCCATGGTCATGATTAAATAATGTCAATTATTTAATTAAACTTTCTAACACATATTCCTCTATTAATTAAATATCTCTTTTTAATTAATTCATTAATTCATCATTAATCTTTATTCAACTTGATTAATTAAATAAATCATATTTATTTAATTATGTCGCTAACTTATTAAATCATCTTTCAATTAAATAATTTATTATTTAATTAACCCTTTTATCATATGTCAACTATAATTAAATATCTTTATTTAATTATTCATTTAACACCCTTTTCAACTATAATTAAATATTTATTATTTAATTATTCAATTCCACCCTTTTCAAAAGTCAAATTAAATAAATTATTTTATTTATTTAATTAAATCTTCTATGCTCGAATGTTGAATTAAATTAACATTTAATTATTTATGTCACATTCCTTTATCATTCAGTTATCTAAGTCATTCACTCACCTTCTGACTCGAGATCTATTTTTAGTTCTCCAGTTGTCTCTGAATTCAACACCAGTTTATCTCTACGAGAAGACTCTCCGTCTCAACTAGTCGATTAACTAGTTCTAACTCATATGCATGTATGCGTTTATTAATTAAATATCTTTATTTAATTAATTAACTCAAGTTTGCATTCGAATGCATTATTCTTCAACTTCTAACTTTGTCTTTTGCATACAAAGTCTATTTCTTTTATTTTTGAAGATGAAGATTGGAACTCATGTTCTAACTCATTTTCTAAAATTAGTCTTTATCCTGCAGTTGAACTCACTTTCTAACTCATGTTCTATTTGTCACATAACTCATTGCATGGCATTCATCAATCTCATCCGTCGATCTCTCTTTCAATCTAAGCCGATCGTTTGAAAACATAAAATCTATAAAATGGCCTGTCATTATCATTATTCCCTCTCCCGAAATCATACACTTTTGAGAAGAGAAACAATCTTCGATATTTTGCTGAGGCACTCAACGAAGTTATGCTTGCATTCAAACACACAAATATCTAAGGGCAAGAATAACAATACAACAAGATGGAGAAGGGCAATTAAGATAAATCGAGGAAGTATTTTCATATTCGGTGAAATCATTCTAGTTTTTATTAGTTTAGATTAATCATGCTTACTTATCGTTCTTTGTTGTTTTATTTAGATTAGAATTGATGTTTAATCTTGTGCAGCTTTAGCATCCACAATTCCAAAAAATCTGAGTTACAATATATATGATGTGACCATGAGATCCTATGGTACTACCCCTTGAGGTCACAAGTCTACCCCCAACACCTCTTGCCCCTGACGGTCCTACTCCTGGACCTCCGCTTGGTGGAGCTCTACCTGGTGGGACTCCTAAGAGTGGTTGTGTAACACCCCTGCAAGTAGTCTGAGACAGAGAGCGAACAGATCTAGAATGATCATAGCTCACTCTCCACTCTGTTGGGACTGCCTCATAGTATCAACCTCTGTAGTACCACGCCTCCTTCGCAGACTCTCGAAGCTCTCTAAGTAGGTCACTTACCACAATGCCCTCGACTGTTGTCTGAATCCTATCAGCCACTACTACTGCCTGCTCTCCATGTCATCGAGCAACATCTCTCTTTATGGTGAGGGTGGCCACTTGTGTTGCAGCTATACCATTTGTCCCTATACCTGTACCTATCGGTGCTTGTACTTGTAACTGAGCCTAAGCCTATACTAACTGCACCTATAGTGCCTATACCTACCCTTGTACAATCTGAACCTATGCCTACAAACCATCTATCTATGTCTGCTTCCTCTGGGAGGGCATCCTCAGTACAACTAGCCACTATCCGATAGATGTTGACCTCCTCCTCTTGGGGATGACCCCAAAATTGAGCACATCTCTCCCTCCACCTCCACCATTACCCCCTCCATCACCACCATCTACACCATTGTCACCACCATCATCTCCCACCTCCTCCTCTCCCCATCCCCCCTACACTACACTACCTATTTTTCCCTCCTCTCAACCTCTAAAATGGGTGCAGGCTTATCATGACTTGAGATCTATGGAAATGGATATGTATGAAAATAATATGTGTAATCTGCCATCATCTAAGCATCAATGATCTCAAGATGGTACTACCAAATCACTAGCTAAAATTTGTAGTACTTTGCACAAACAACATCATAATCTAGTGTAGGCCCCCACTCCAGAATCTCCTACCTTTGTCTAGCATAATGTGCCACTCCCTAAGGAATACCTTGAATTTTGCCATACTTCCTATATACCAGGCCAAAAATAAATCTCTTAATGATATAAGGTGTCTTGCCAATCAGATATCTATTGCAAAATACATAGGGCATCTATGGATCATCATTTTTCCATACCTCACAATCAAGATACAACTTCCATCTAATTATATCCAGATCATTAAGGACTCTTCTCCAATACTCTAACTTTCCCATCATATGTTGGACAAGTGACCCTATATAACCAGAAACATATGGCCATCCGGTTGGTTGAGCTCTCCCTCCCACTGGCCGTGTAACTACTATATACTCCCAAGACCAGAGTTGTAATAATGTAAACCCTACCGCAAGACTGCTAGCCTGAAGATATACAACCTGATGCAAATTATGATATAGGTGTGCAAGCATGCACGGACCCCAAGAATATCTGGCACCATGGGCAATCATGCCCTCTAAAACCCGACTCCAGCTAACTGAGAAGCCCTTCGACCTACAGTCGAGCCAGAGAAAACCACCAATGAATCCTGCTAGCACACATGGCAAGGGCTTACATGTAGCAATCAAATCCTGCCAGGATATCTCATATCCAATAAACTAGTCATCATGTAAAATCTATCAAATTTCATTAGTCCCTCCTACTCCTCGTGATCATACACCACTAAGTCCCCCATGAATGGTATGCTCAAACTATTATATACGTCCTTTGGTGTAACCGTAATCTCACTAGTCACCAAATGGAAGGTGTTGTGGTCACTATTCCATTGCTCTGCAAGTGTCATCAACAACCCCCAGTTAATATAGTATTGGGGCATGTCAATCAAGGAAGTCAATCCTCACTAATCAATAATAGCCAAATCTACTAGGGTAAGTATTGGGATGATGTCCCACATCCAGGAAAAGTTCTCTCGAACCTATAAATTTCCTAAGCCACCCTCCTATGATCAAATTAATGTATCAAGTCAAATCATCAATCAATCAACCTACCAATCAGCATATCAATTAATCAAATCAGCTCACATGAGATTTTGGTCAAATATCGAGGAGCACCTATCCTATCAATTGAATCTCATTTTTCATGAGATCGATCAACATCAATCAACCTATCTCTGACTCTCATTTGTCATGAGGTCAATCAATCAATCAATCATCCTAATCTATCCTATCATCATTCCTCACCTATCATGAGTACGATCATCAATTTACCGATCAAAATTATCCTATCATCAACTAACATGATCATCAACCATCAAAATCTAGGAGGAATCATTCAAAATCATCACTTTTGGCTCAAAGTGCTAAAATAGGGTTTTTATGATCTAATCTACTAGATGCACTAGAAAATTTACCAGATGTGTTGGAGCATGCCTTCTATACACTATTTCTTGGATGCGCTATAAAACAACCTCAATGCGCTAGAACAGGGTCTCGATGTGTCGTTTCCCCAATGCACCAATTTCACTACCTTATGCGCGACATTATCAACCCTATGCGCTAGAATCCCCATGTGTTATTCTAGCAACCTAATGCACTAAAGTGGTGACCTAATGTGATCATCTATTTTTGGACCTAAACCTAACCCTATGTGCTATTACAGGTTCCTTATGTGTTGTATTGGGTTCCCAATGCGCTAAATGTCTACCCCTATGTGCTAAAATGTGAAAAAAACCAAATTTTTAAATGCAAAAATGTGGAAAATTTTGAATTCAAATTTATAAAAAAGTGGTTCTTAGGGTACGTACCAGAGGTCCATATGCGGCTACATGCTGGTGGAAGAAAACTCGCTCGAATATGTGAGTGTGGTGCCTAATCCTATCCATGTTGTCTCTTCAAGCTCTCAAGTTTTCACAATGCAAAGTTACAAATGAGCTTTATTTTACCCATTTTGACCTTTTAAGGGCTAATTAAGAGGTAATTATGTTGGCATTTATGTATTTTTTTCAAAATGGTCCTTTTAGTCAACTAATCAACAATGTGGTTTCAATCTAACCATTATTGGGAGATACATCAGGTCATCCTCATCAAATCTAATGTTCATTAGCATATGAGTGAAAAATCATTTAATCATCATAGAATTTCAAAAAATTCAAAAATCATTAAAAATTCAAAAATCCCCCATTTATTTCCCGAGGGGGCATCCATTCATCATCACTGCAAAATCAGCATTTGGTGCATGTCATGATTTTCATCGCGGTTTGGAAAACATTTCTTTGAAGCAATGTGTCTATGTGTAGACACGTAAAACTAACATCATGCATTCTGCTCTAATTAACATTCATTTCTTCGATTAATCAATTAAAATATTTTATTGATTAAATACCTAATGTTCATCAGACTTAATTAAAAAAATCAAATTATTTCATTATGTCCTAAGTTCTTCTTATTTTATTTGATAAATCAAACTTATTTAAATCAAATATCAAATCCCTAAAATCCCCTAAGTTAATTAATCTAAATTAATTAACTTCTAATCATAATTACCATTCTCTAGATTTTGACTCAACTAAAGTCAAATCTAAATTCTCAACTAACCCACCCACTTGCACCAATAAATCAATTATTTGATTTATCAATTCTTCTAATTACTTTCGAAAGGGCATCAAGATGGAATATTGTTCCAATTTGAATTTTCCCTCGCCATGACTTGTCCCTTCCAACAAAGCACTAAATGCTCTTACACATCTCTTGCACAAGTCAAAATTGGCATTTATTGCACTCTTCATCCCTTTTCCCTCTTTAGCATGTCATTTCTCAAATTTGAAATGCCACCTAATGGAATTTATTCGCACATTGGCCAAAACTTGCACATTCCTCATCCAGTCACATTTGGACAAGTGGCACAATACCATTGGACTATATTTTGTCCCACATTGCTTATTTCCACTATCTCTTCCAAGATTTGAATCTATAGATTGGAGACTCTCATCCTCAATCTTCATCCATAATTTACATGCAAAGTTACTCTCTTCAATTGAGAACTAATTTTTCCCATTTCACCCAAGCATTCACAACATTTCACATTTTGCATCAAGGTTATGCTCAAATCTCTTTGGATATTTGACCATTTTCTTCATCAACTTATATTGCAACCATAGGAATTGGGAAAGGGCCAATTGCAACACACCATTGGCACCAATTCCCCCATAAGATCATCATACTATTGACTAGATTAGGATTTAGTTTTCTTTTATATTTGAGTTTTTGTTCTTCATTTCCTAACACTAGTTTAAATAGGTGGATTTCCTGGGGAATCCTTCATATTTGCATGCATTTTGATCTAACACTAACAATGTTTTTCTCCATTGTGCATTTTCAAGTTTAGGGGTTAACATTTTGGCACTAGAAGAAGAGGGCCTTGAGTCAAAAAATTCAATCATGTTTTCAAATTCCACGGTTTTAACTTTTTTTTTGCAAGACATAGGCAAACTAGCCCGCGCAGCACTATATTGCACCACTTTCAGATCCGCGGCGCAATACCTTGCCGCGTTCAGCTTCGCGGCTCCATATTGACTCGGGGTCGAAATCTCCAAACCCCACCATGGATTCCCGCCAGTCATTTTTTTCAAATTTCCTAAGCCTGTCGCGCACATCCAAACTCCGCTGCATTCACCACTACAGCTCTATATTGCGCCTGCCCTCTCCAAACTCCACTGCGATACCTTTCCCGCCCATAAAATTTTGATTTTTAAAGTAGGCCACTTCCAAACTGCATCGTGGACCTTTGTCGCACTACTTTTGTGCTCTCTGCCTCTGCAGAGCACCGCCCAAAGTCACTTGCGCAGTGCTATATAGCGCTGCTTTCCTTCCAAACTTCGCCGCTTCTCCAAACTCCACCACTTTTCCAAACTTCACCGCGGGAGGATAGTAAATTTTAAATTGACATGTGTTTTTTAAATTTAGGATTTTTTAACCTTTAAATCTGATTTCTTGTTTTCATTACTCTTTGTTTTTCTGTCATTTTGCAGGTTAGAGCAAAGGAAGAAAGCGTCATGATATCATCTTCACAAAACCAAAGTGTTCCTAAACACTAAAAGTGTTCCTTAACACTTCTTAAGAAATTTTTTTAAAATCTTTGATCTTAGCACACTAAATTTTTCTTTGGGCTTTAAAAAGAACAATCAAATTTTTTTTATGATACCATGTTTATTCTGTACAAAGTGTTTTTAAGCACTTAAGTGTTCTTCAACACTCTTTAAGAAAAATTTTTAAAATCTTTGATCTTAGGACACTAAATTTTCTTTGGGGCTCTAAAAAGAACAATCAAATTTTGTTTTCTAAAATTTGCCAAGGGGCTGAGAAGAATTTTAGGCAAACACACTAGATTTGGTTTAAAAGGTAACAATTGAACAAGGCAAACTCACACTTCATTTTGGTGCTTAAAAAGAAGTCATTATTTCTTTGAAGGTTAAAATGAACTAATGTTTTCAATGTTTTGCAATCTCTTTTACAAGTTAATATTATCTAAAATGTGTATGTGCTTCTCTCGCGCTTCATTGCGATCTTGAGAATCAAAAACATTTTGGTAATATTAGGTTGTTAAAAAGATTGCCTCCACATTTCAATTTGGGCACTTAAATATGAACAAAACATGCGAGTGTGAATAGACTTATTGCGAGTGTTCTCCTTTTTTTTTTAAACAAAAGTCGATCAAACTACGAATAATATTTGTTCGCTATTGTTAATCTTAGAGGGCCTGCCTTGTGGGAAAAAGTAATCACCCAAGGGAATGACCCAACCGGGAACACACTAAAGCCAAGTGACTTCCACTCGAGATATAAGTGTGGATATTGGAACAAAGGCCAATATCATGAGAATTATTCTGACGAGATGGACAACAATGGACTCTCACTGATGTTGGATAATCCCCCATGAATGGAATGCCCGAATTAGAACCCCTTGTCTAGAAAAAGGCCAAAACATTGTTTATCTTGTTGGTGCAAAAGGTCATGTCCTTTGAAGCTGCCCCACATTATACATGCGGTCTTGTTGTGGAAATGGAAAGTATACCATGGGAGATTCATGGGTACTAAAGCTTGGCTGACCCGAATAAGTGAGTGCCATGGATGAGAGCCAGTGTGGTCAAGCATTTAGCCATTTGCACAAGATATGTGCAGTTAGATTTATCCAAGTGGGAACCCAACAAGATATTGCCTCATCAACCTAGGAGTCTAAAAGTGCTTGAAGGAAATACATTGCTTGAATCTTGAAAACATTTGGAAAACAAAAATCCAAAAAAGACCTTTAAATTTCAAACCCCTTGTGAGAAGCAAATACCATTGATGAATTTGGACACTCTTGCTTTCCCTAGGAATCATATTCCTAGAGGTTTCTAAGTGCACAAATTCCACCATCATTTGTTTTCAACAAGGTAAACATAAGGAAACTTTTGCCCTATTTTACTCGATTTCCACACAATGGACCTTGTGGGATGAGCAAGAAAGTAGGACACTAGACATATAGTTTGAAACCTAAGCAAGCAAGTGTCTTGGATAAAAAGAACCTCATTAAACCAAGATAAAGAAACAAATTGAATCACATATGTGTTATTTCCAATGATTTCCTACAAGACCAAAATCCCAAATCCAAATTTCAAGAAGTTTAGTCTAAAAGCTTGTGAGGAGCGCCTTGAGAGACTTTTTGAATTTAGAGAAAGACTTGTATACAAATTTTATAGGAAAGCTTCAAGGAATAATCCCGCATTGTATGCATTTTATTGTCAACAAAATCCTGAACTTTTTGAAAGGTTTTCTTTTCTCCCATACGAAGTCTAGCATGTTCTTCAATACTGAGGTTTTGTAGAGAGAGTCATGTCTAGGATAAGGTTCAAGATCAAAGTTGTCATTCTCATTCATTCCTCCATCAACCAAATCCCATTTCATCATCAAAACTTTTTGTGAACTCTAGAAATCAATCATCACGCAAAAACTTAAGGGGGCTAAATCAACATCACCATATCTTGGCTTAACGCACCTAGCCAACATAGTCTCAACCATTGGACAAATTTTCTCTAGGATAATGCAACTTCTTAAAGAATATTAGTTCATAAATACACTGGCTTAACACATATAGCCAATTCATCCATTTGTGCAAGTTCCCCTAGGATAACACAACTTCCGAGGGAATACAACTTCACAACAAACCTATTTGACTTAACGCATCTAGTCAAATTATCACAAATCAATCAATTCAAAAAATCCCTTGCAAAGTTTAGCCTATGCCTTCAAAAGTTCTTCAAAAAAGGTTTTCCCTCACTCATCCCATCCATTTAACCCATCGCCATTACCACCACCTTTGGTCTTTTAGCTTCCCTAGTTCTTCTCTTTTGGACCTAAAAAGTTAGGATCGAACAAATCCCTATTTTTTATGGTCCAAAAAAGATCTCAATACAAGAGGAACATGGAGAATATCATGGAAATACCAACTTCTATGGAGATGAGTCAGTTAAACCCCAAAGTAAATCTAGTGGGATCAAGAAATCCCCCAAGCAACTCTCCCTTATCATAACAGAATCCTCAAGAGGAGAGTCATCAAGAGGACATCACAAATGAAGACATGGGGATGACATAAACCGAAATCATGGAGGTGGTTCAAAATGCAGAGAACCACAAAATTGTCACTGCTATGTTCAAATACCTAAAAATGATAGCAAGAGAGGGGTCCTGCCCCCTCCTGACCTTGACATAAGCACTAGTATAGATGTGCCTATTCCAAGCACATCCCCAATATCAAATGTCAATCAAGAAGTACTTTGCACCACATCATCCTCGCCGAACGTGAACAAGGGGAGTGCCATGTTCCAAGAATTACAGAGGTATCACCTTGTGGCTAACAAAGAACCAGTCATCACCACCACACCAATCACATCGATTCCAAAAAACACATCCCACCCATACGTCCCACTCACCTTCCACAACCACGAGGGCTCATCTTCATTCCGTGCAACACCAGCTTACCAAACAAATGTGGAAACTTCTCTATTGCTTGAAGAAGGGAACTTGTTTGAGACAACTAACGTTGTAAACCCTTTTTTTCAAGGTAACCTTCCACCCCTTCCCCCATTTTTTTTTACCACCTCATCACCTCTTGGATTAGGTTTTCCTCCTCTCAACAATGATGGGTTCTCGGAACCTAGCAATCTAAGCATCACGCCCAATTCCCTTTTCTCGCCCACATCAAAACAACAAGTGGCAACCATTCAGGCCACCACCATAATTGGTCTTCAAATATCCCAAAGCATGCCATCTCAAGGACCAATCATCTCGACCACCCCTCCAGCAACCCAAATCTCAATCACCACCACAATTCCTCCACCTGTCACAATGGTTGGCATGATTCCTGTTCCACCACCAATTCTGCCAAAAGCGAATACGACAAACTCATTCATCACGCTAGTCGAAACCCTTCAAAAGGCCAACCAAAAGAGAGTACTTCAGCAAAAGTAGCAAGCACAAGACCAAGCTCAAGCTCAAGCTCAAGCACAAGCCCAAGCCCAAGCCCAAGCTCAAGCACAAGCCCAAGCCCAAGCCCAAGCTCAAGCCCAAGCCCAAGCCCAAGTGCGAGCTCAAGCACAAGCCCAAGCCCAAGCCCAAGCTCAAGCCCAATACCAAGCCCAAGCATGAGCTCTAGCACAAGCCCAAGCCCAAGCACAAGCGCAAGCTCAAGCACAAGCATAGTACTAAGCGCAATTGCAATTGATTCATCTACAAGCCTACCAGCAAGCCCTGCAAGACTTTCAAGAGCAGCAACAAGCTAAACAACAAGCTTTGTTGGCACAACAATAGCTTGACCAACAACAAGCATTGTTGGCACAACAATAGCTAGACCAACAACAAGCATTACTAGTTCAATAGCAGATTAACCAACAATAGGCTTCATGGGAACAACAACAAATGGACAAACAACAAGCATTGTTGGAACAACAACAACAAGATCAACAACAAGCATTGTTGGAACAACAGCAACAAGATCAACAACAAGCATTGTTGACACAAATACAAGCATAGCATCAGGCTTTGAACGCACAACTGAGCTCATAGAAAATGCCAACTAGTACTCTCCCCACCCATCAAACACCTCCAACACCTCACCACTCATTCATCCCACCTCACGATCCAAGCAAGGATGTTGCAACATAGATCAAATTGCTCTCGCAGCAAGTGTTGGACTTACAAGTAGGAAAAACCACAAGGACACTAGGGAATTTGTGCCCTTATCTATTCAATAGGAGTCTCACCATGGTACCATTCTCAAAGGGATTTGAGATCCCCAAATTTTACAAATACAATGGAACGGGCAACCCTGAAAACCACGTCAGGGAATTTTAGGTGCACTACATGGAGGTCGCATATGATGAGACATACCTAATGTGACTCTTCCCCCAAAGCTTGACTGGTCCTACTATGGAATGGTTTTTTCACCTACCCATGGGCATTAAAACATTCGAGGAAATTGTGGTGGCTTTCCTTAAGAATTACGCTTTCAATATGGGTGCGGATGTTAGTTTGGAAGAACTATGTGCACTAAAACAAGGAAAAGGAGAATTGTTTGCATCCTTCTTACAAAGATGGTGATCCAAGGGCAATCAGAGCAAGTGGACCATGCTAGAGGAGCAACAAGTTTGTACCATCATAGCCAATCTAGATCAAAACTTGGTGTTCTACCTAAAAATGCAGTGCATCACATCTTACGATCAACTGATTCCAAAGGTGCTCAACATTGAAAGAGCCCTTACTGTGCAAGGAGGCACACCAACATTCACTCCACCACAGGATAACTTCCCATCTAACAACTACAATGATAAACCCCGAACATGGTTGAGGAATAAAAATATCATGAACGACGGCGTGGTCGGTGCTAAGGTGGTCATCATTTCCCCTAAGCAAAATACTCAAAACTATCATCAACTGCAAAATCAAAATCACAATAATGTGTAGACTAATGCGGTAGTAGCACAGCCATAACCACCTTCCACCAATCAAGTCAACAATTTGGGTAATCAAGGAGGACCACCTCCCCACAACAAGTTTCCCCCCAAGAGGAAATTCACAGCTCTTGGAGAATCGATTAAGTCCATAATGAAAAAATTGGTCAAAGAGAACCTCATCAAAATATCTAACTCTGAACAATACACAAAACCCATGACCAAGCCACCATGGTACAATGAGAACCTCCTTTGTGACTTTCACAAAGTCAAAGGACACACCACTACTAATTGCATGAGGCTCAAGAACATCATTCAAGACCTCATTGAGGATAAAACCATTAACATCAAGTAGCCAGTTGGAAACTAAGACCTGAAAATATACACAAATCTGATGCCGAATCATAATCAAGGGAACAATCAAGGAAATTACCAAGGAAATAATAAAGGCAAGCAAAAGTATGCTAATGCTAATCTATTGTACGAGGAGATAGTTAGATGTGTCGACAGAATGGTCACTATCATAAATATCAAGGGAGCCAACAATGACTGTGGAGTCACCACACGAGGCAAAAAGATTACCATTGTTGGGGCACCTGCTAAGACCCCCATTTCGAATAAAAAGGCCATCCCATATGATTACAAGGTAATAGACCAGCTGAAAAGAACGCCCGCCCAAATCTCCATCATGGAACTACTAAAAATCTCCGCCGCCCATAGGAAAGTCCTTGATGAACCACTAGCTATGTCTATCATTGCTGCCACCCTTGACATAGAGCAATTTCATGCTATGGTGGGTAACATCGTTACCCCAAATCTCATCACATTTTTAGATCAAGACTTCCCTCCACAACCATCTCATAATCATGTGCTCCACCTCCAAGTCCTAATCCACAAAAAGAAAGTCAAACGAGTCCTAGTAGATGGAGGTGCTGGCCTTAATATTTGTTCTCTGAAACTCATAAAGAAATTGGAATTCGCTGAGGATTCCATCAACAAGAAAAAAAGCATCACCATAAGGGCGTATGATGACCAAGAAAGATTGTCTCAAGGCACTATCAAGATCCCCATTCAAGTGGGGCCGGTGACTATGGAAACAACCTGTCAAGTCCTTGACCTTGACTTACCATACAACATCCTCTTGGGATGCCCGTGGATACATGGAATGAAGGCAGTGGCCTCAACTTACCACCAATGCATAAAGTTCTCACATCAGAATGAGGAAGTCACCATATATGGGGATCCAGAACCTTTTGCCTACTGCAAAAACTTGGAAGCCAAGTTTTATAAGATCCCTCAAGTACCCAAAAATGATGAAGGACCGACTACTTCATACATAGACCCAGCCAATCTCGCCTCCACTTCTGCGACAAAGACACCCGCCATCCCAGATATATCTGAAATCAAAAGCATGATTGAAGACAATGGATGCAGTGAGTATAGAATGAAGAGAAATGAATTTGTTGTGGGAGAGTTATCACAATCTCCTAGGTCGCTTGGGCAACCCCAGCTCATCCAAACACCTATCCAAACCATTAGAGTAGAACCCTCTAGATTCCACCATTGGGGGGATCTCAGTAGGGAAAATTTGGATGAAGAGGACATCACAAACACACTTTACCAAGATGAAAGACCCACTCCCACCTTACCCATGGAGGAAAGTAACAGAGGGTTACAAATGATGTTTGGTATGGGCTATAACAGGAATGAGAGCTTGGGAAGAAATAGTGATGGACGGTTAGAGCCCATCATTGTAGAAAGAAGAATGAGGAACCTGGGCCTTGGGTATACTCCTCTAAGTATAACCGTATGTGGAAGAAGTACTCCCAGAAGAGCAGTTTGGTCCTCTCCTCAGGTAACACAACCATTCCTAGACCACCCGTTTGCCTAGGTATTCCACTCGATAATTACACCTTTGACGTTACAAATATTCCTAGTAGTGATGATGATGATACTATAGCAAGTCTCCCTAGGCTTTTTGAAGATTCCACCTTTTTAATGATAAGTACCTCCATAGCTGAGTCAAACCAACCAACCCGTCGAATCGCCTTAGTGCACCCCCAACTTATCGATCACGACCAACGGGGACCACCGATTCTAGACTCGTTCGAAAATGATGAGGCTCTCTAGAAATTCATGGGACTAAGGGATACAATTCTATGCAGAGACCACAAGGTTGGATTCGACATCACACTGGACACACAAGCATACTATGGGGAGACGATTGAGTCCTTCAGTCGCAAAAGGAAAAGATCGAGAATAAGCTTAGAGTTATTGAGTGAAAACCACACTGTGGTACTCTCTAACCATAAAATAGTAAAAATAAAGGATGCATCCAATGGTGAAAACCTCTTTGAGGCACCAGAGGATGAAGGATTCAATCTCCCCCTACTACTCTACATTAGGATAATTCAGCAGTGTTGGCAGAATAGTGCAACCCGGTCAACTTAGGAACAGAATCAGAACCACAAATCACCTTCTATGTAGAGTCCCTCCTAGAAGAAGAGCAAGAACTATTGGCAGCATTCCTAAAAGAAAGAAAGGTAAATTTTGCATGGACCTATGCTGACATGCCAAGTCTGGATCCTAAAGTAGTGGTTCATCATTTGGTTGTTTACCCTGGAGAAAAACTAGTCAGACAAAAGCTAAGGAAGATGCACCCACAAATAGCCTTGACGTAAAAATTGAGCTACATAAACTTCTGGATGTTGGATTCATACGCCCGATCGACTATCCAGAATGGGTATCAAATCTTGTACCTGTCTCAAAACCAAAAGGGGGCATCCGCATCTGCATAGATTTTAGAGACCTAAACAAAGTGTGTCCTAAGGATGATTTTCCACTACCCAACATTGACATGATAGTGGACATGACGACTGGACATGAGATGCTGTCCCTAATGGATGGTTTCTTTAGATATAATCAGATAATGATAGCAAAGGAAGACCAACATAAAACAACCTTTATGTGTCCTTGGGGCACTTACTGCTAGAATGTGATGCTATTTGGGTTGAAAAATGCAGGAGCTACATATCAAAGAGCCATGACACTAATCTTTCACAACATGATCCATAAAATAGTCAAAGATTATGTGGATGACATATTAGCCAAATCAAAGAAGAGATAGGATCACATAGCAACTCTAAGTGCAATCTTTTATAGACTAGAACAATACAAGGTCAGACTCAACCCAAAGAAGTGTATCTTTGGAGTGCAATTGGGAAAGCTGTTGGGATACATAGTTTTGATGAGAGGGATAGAGGTGGACCCTGCAAAGGTAAAATAAATCATTGAAATGGAAGTGCCAAGAACGTTAAAACAACTAAGAGGATTACAAGGTAGACTCAAGTCCATCTGGAGATTCATAGCAAAACTAGTAGATAAGCAGATCGCCTATTCACACTTGCTTCACAAGGGAGTAGCTTTAAGATGGGATGAAAAATGCGAGAAAGCATTCAACAAAATAAAATAATATCTACTTACACCACGTGTGCTGATGCCACCAATTGTAGGGAAACCATTGATTTTGTGTATCTCAACAATAACAGTCGCCCTTGGGGCCCTTTTAGCCCAACATGATGAAAAGGGAACCGAGCGGGCCATCTACTACATCAGCAGAACAATGGTGGGGCACGAGCTCAATTACACATTAATAGAAAAGGCTTGTCTAGCTCTAGTATTTGCAGTGCAAAAGTTCAGACACTACATGCTAGCTCATCAAATCAAATTAATTGCCAAGATAGACCCTCTAAAATACCTATTGTCAAAAGCAATGCTTATAGGTAGAATGGATAAGTGGGTAATGATATTATCTGAGCACGATATCGAGTATGTAGAAATAAAAGCCATAAAAGGTCAAGTCATTGCAGATCAGCTCGCAGAAGCTCCCATCTACATAAATAACCCACTCATATCAGAATTCCAAGATGAGTCCCTTCTTAACCTTGGTGCAGCCAACCACTGGAAATTATACTTTGATGGCTCCCACACGCAACATGGATCAGGAGCTGGTGTGTTCTTCATCACCCCACAAGGAGACTATATACCTAGATCATATAAACTGGCATTCCTATGCACCAAAAATATTGTAGAATACGAGGCTTTAACCATAGGTCTCAAGATTGCAGGACAGAGGTGAATCATGGCACTAAAGGTCTATGGGGACTCGCAACTTATCATCAACCAAGTCAATGGTGAATACCAAACCAAGGACGATAAGCTCGCACCATACAAGAAGGTGGTAGAAACCCTAAAAGAGTCATTCATTGACATCACCTTCAAGCAGATACCAAGGACAAACAATAGAGCAGCTGATGCAATGGCAATAATTGAATCCTTGGGCATTCCTCGCAATGTCTCGAAACATGAATTCTTGGTAGAGAAGCTTCTCATACCCACCTTCGAGGTACTAGAGTCAGAATACGCATGTGAACTCGTTGGTCCTGATGATCTTTGGTATCATGACATATACACCTACCTGAGGTTAGGAATCCTCCCCACTGACATCACCCCAAACCTGAAATGAACCTTTGTCAAAAGGTTTTCATGATTTGTCATCCTAGGAGAGACCCTCTTCCATAGAAGTATCGATGGAACTTTGCTACGTTGTTTAAAACCAAAGGAAGCCCTGACTTCTCTAACTAAGGTACATAATGGCACATGCGGTTCACACTCGAGTGGTATGACCTTGGCTAAGAAGTTGCTGAGAACTGGGTACTATTGTTCGATAATGGAAAGAGAGGCACACAACTTTGTCAGAAGATGCCTGCAATGCCAACAACATGGAGACCTTATTCATGCACGAGCTCAAGAACTGCATCCCATTGTTACACCTTGGCCCTATTCATAGTGGGGGCTTGATCTCATTGGTAAAATCTCACCCACCTCATCCAATGGCCACAAGTTCATCATTACCGCCATTGAATATTTCACAAAGTGGGTTGAAGCAATTCCCATGACCTACATCACGGGAAAAAAAATATCCAAGTTCATCCTAAACTACCTCATTTTCCGATACAATGTTCCTCAATCCATTATCTCTGATAATGGGACACCCTTCAAGAATCAAGATGTCCGTGATTTGTGTGAAAAATTCAAAAATCTAGCACCATTTTTCCACCCCATACCATCCACAAGGCAATGCCCAAGCAGAAGCTACGAATAAAACCATTATGAAAATCCTCAAGAAAACAGTCAATAACTCTGGTCATGACTAGCATCTGCAGCTAAATCCCACCTTATGGGCCTACCACACTAACATCCGCACAGCAATAGGCACCACCCCATTCTCCCTGGTCTACGAATCAGAAGCCATCCCCCCCATCAAGATCGAGCTCCCCTCACTGAGAACATCACTACAAAACCTCATCACGGATGAGGATTATAGGGTTACAAGACTGAATGAGATGGAATTACTAGATGAATGATGCATGAATGCCTTGAATCATCTACAAGTGTACCAGAATCACCTAAAAAGGAGCTACAACAAGAAGATCAGACAACGCACTTTCCAAGTTGGTTACCTCGTACTGAAAGAAAACCAAAAGAATGTGCCAAATCTGGATACAAAGGGGAAGTTTGAGCCCAACTGGCTAGGACCCTTTGTTATCACTGCAAGTTACAAATCTGGGGCATATCAGTTGTTGACAACGGAAGGCGAGCCCCTGCAGGAGCCCATGAATTGTTCGCACCTCAATAAATTTGATGCCTAAATCTTGCAAGGTATAGAACTGAAAAATACAAAAAAAATTAGAAAGAGTCCTGAAAAGATGGCCACCTTGATGCAAACCTGGCAAATAGGTGTCTTGGTGACAACAAAAAAATCAAAAAATGCAAAAAACCAAAAAAAATCAGAAAAAGGATTGAAAATAGCAAAAAGAAAAAAATCGTCCTCTAGTGAAAACCACTTCGGTGGCACTTTGGACAAGTACCTTGGTGAAAACCTGGAAAATAGGCACCAAGTGTAAATAAAGCACCCCACCCATCTACCAAGATCTGCATAACTCACTCATCTCATTGCATCCCAAATCATCCATCCACCCATCCGCTCACATCCATACCACATTCCACCATGGAACTACTTGGCATTCTTAAGGTCAGTTTGTCCTACCTTTATCGAAGTAGTTTACCGTACCACACTGGGGGCATATTCCCACAAGCATTGGATTGGATTCATGTATATTCCTATGATCTTTTTTTCAAAATTCATCAAAATCCAAAAAACATCCAAATCAATCAAAAATCCAAAAACATTCAAAATCTCATTAGAAAAATCATCAAAAACATGTTGAAATATCAGAAAAATCATCAAAAAAGTTTCATCATTGAGTCTTGTCAGCTTTTCACCTTGTCGAACTACGTCATCTCTGAGCTTGAATTTAGGAAAGGTTGATCTTTGATCATCCCTTGAGGCAGTTAGAGTTAGTCCTTAGGCGTCTGCAACATTGGCAATCCGTTTGCCCATCTTTTTTTACATTTAGGTCAGTCCTTAGGCATCCGTCGCATTGGCAATCCGTTTTCCCATCTTTTTTTACATTTAGGTCAGTCCTTAGGCATCCATCGCAATGACATCTCTCTACCCATCTAGTTAGGCGTCCATCGTAGAGGCATTCATTTGTCCATCTAGTTTACATTTTAGGATTTTAGGCGTCCATCGCAATGCCATCCGTCTGTCCATCTAGTTAGGCGTTTGTTGTAGGGGCACCCGTTTGTCCATCTAGTTTGCATTTTAGGATTTTAGGTGTTTGTCGTAATGACATCCATCTGCCCATCTAGTTAGGCATTCGTCGTAGGGGCACCTGTTTGTCCATCTAGTTTACATTTTAGGATTTTAGGCGTCCATCACAATGACATCCATCTGCCCATCTAGTTAAGTGTTCGTCGTAGGGGCACTCGTTTGTCCATCTAGTTTGCATTTTAGGATTTTAGGTGTCCGTTGCAATGACATTCATCTGCCCATCTAGTTAGGCGTCCATCGCAGGGGCACCCATTTTTCCATCTAGTTTACATTTTAGGATTTTAGGCGTTCGTCGCAATGACATCCGTCTGCCCATCTAGTTAAGTGTTCGTCACAGAGGCATTTGTTTGTCCATCATTTTAGGATTTTAGGCATCCATCGTAATGGCAATCCATTTTCCCATCTATCTCATTAGTAGTCAAGTCAATTGGAGTCTGAACTACATCATCTCTAAGCTTAAATGTAGGCAAGGCCATTCTTGATTGGTCCCCGAGACACAAAATACCAAAAACATTTGTAAAACATCTCAAAATTCGAAAAACAGCCTCAAAACATTTGAAAAAACCAAAATGGTGCACCTGTCCCATCTCGCTTTCACCCGCAATAATCACCATCCCTAATAAATCAATTGTCACTTTCACCCTTTGGTGAGTCAGTCAGAAGCAAGTTTAGCAAGTTCCAAAGTGAACTCCCTAATCATCAAAGTCTCGAAAGTCTAAGTCAGTAAGTCAACATGTTGATCAACTCAGAGTATCAATAGCTTATCACCCAATCAGTCTCACCAAAACCCTGATCACTACATGTCCTAGGATGAAGCTTTCCTACGATGGACATAAGCATCAGGTACCCAATAGTAGTTTAGCCTTGGCTAGCGGTATGATGAACATCAGCTTGTTTGTTTACTTTATTTTGGTCTTTTTTGACTTATGTTATTTTGCCCTCATTCCAAGGACTTCTCGATAATGCCTAAACAAAACAGGTTTAGAGAGAAAGGAATGGAGCAATGATCATTATCTTTTTTATCTATTGTGCTTGTTGGATATTCTTGTAGAATAACTTTGTCATGCATACATTGTTTTGTTTGTAGGAAGGATTTTTAGGTATCTTGTTGACCACATAAGAAGGCTTGTCTTTTTATGTTTTGGCCCGAGATCTCTAGAATATCTGAATTGCATTCTGAATAAGGTTATGTTTGTCAAGTGTGAACAAGATTACTCCTATCTATTTGACAAGTCAAAGTCCATCACACTAGGTGCCATGCCATCCTAGTTCTTAATAACTTGATGCATCACACCTACGTGTGTTATCAAACATAAAGAAATTTATGCTCTTTTCCTATCCTTGGATAAGCAATACATCATCATCATTCATCATCATATCCAATAAAGTCTCAATGACTAGAGGACTTGTTGGACTTCTACATCTTCTTGGATTTAAGGGTTGATCCCTCTCATTCTTCTATCCTATTTCACACTAACAATGCATCCATCCTGCATTTGCACTCTTATCTTGCATAATCATTCCATATCCATTGCATTCGTCTCATTTTCATAATCATTTAAGTTGTTTAGGATAATATAAATTTGTTATTCTAAGCATCTTCCAAACATCTCATTTTCATCATCATTATCATATAGTCTAACCATCCATACATTCATTTTGAACCTCTTTGTCGCGAGATTCACCTCAATCTTTTCGCTCGATCTCTTGAGGGGGCAATGTACTAACATACTTCTTTTCACTAGGGCATCCGAAAAACCAAAGAATTTTTTAATTTCAATGTCAGCAACATCATTCTTTGAATCAATGCAACAAGTACATTGCTTCAAAGAGGGGAAAAATGTAGACACGTAAAACTATCATCATGCATTCTGCTCTAATTAACATTCATTTTTTCTATTAATCAATTCAAATATTTTATTGATTAAATCCATAATGTTCATTAGACTTAATTAAATAAATCAAATTATTTCATTAAGTCCTAAGTTCTTCTTATTTGATTTCATAAATCAAACTTATTTAAATCAAATATCAAATCCCTAAAATCCCCTAGGTTAATTAATCTAAATTAATTAACTTCTAATCATAATTACCATTCTCTAGCTTTTGACTCAACTAGAGTCAAATCTAAATTCTCAACTAACCACCCACTTGCACCAATAAATCAATTATTTTATTTATCAATTCTTCTAATTACTTTCGAAAGGGCATCAAGATGGAATATTCTTCCAATTTGAATTTTCCCTCCGCATGACTTGTCCCTTCCAACAAAGCATTAAATGCTCTTACACATCTTTTGTACAAGTCAAAATTGGCATTTATTTCACCCTTCATCCCTTTTCCCTCTTCAACATTTTATTTCTCAAATTTGAAATGCCACCTAATGGCATTTATTGGCACATTGGCCAAAATTTGCACATTCCTCATCCAATCACATTTGGACAAGTGGCACAATGCCATTGGACTATCTTTTGTCCCACATTGCTTATTTCCACTATCTCTTCCAAGATTTGAATCTATAAATTGGAGAGTCTTCTCCTCAATCTTCATCCACAATTTACATGCAAAGTTACTCTCTTCAATTGAGAACTAATTTTTCCCATTTCACCCAAGCATTCACAACATTTCACAATTTGCATCAAGGTTATGCTCAAATCTCTTTGGATATTTGACCATTTTCTTCATCAACTTATATTTCAACCATAGGAATTGGGAAAGGGCCAATTGCAACACACCATTGGCACCAATTCCCCCATAAGATCATCATACTATTGACTAGATTAGGATTTAGTTTCTTTTATATTTGGGTTTTTGTTCTTCATTTCCTAACACTAGTTTAAATAGGTGGATTTCATGGGGAATCCTTCATATTTGCATGCATTTTGATCTAACACTAACAATGTTTGTCTCCATTGTGCATTTGCAGGTTTAGGGGTTCACACTATGCACATCACTTCAAAGAGGGGCAAAATGTATACACATAAAAATGGTCTAGAGCACAAATTAATTAAACACTTGTTATTTAATTAATAAATTCTAATTCCCCTACTATTATAAATAAATTGATAAAAAAAATTATATGGTTCGTTCACCTTAATTCTTTCTTTTTCAAAAATCACTTTCCTCTTAAGTTAATTGAATACACAAAATTAAAAAAAAATGTTATTTAATTAATTTTCGTCTTCCATTTAAATTTGAATTTAAAATTCATATTGAGCACATGTCTCCATATTTCTTCTAACCACCTCCAACTCACTTGCCACCTCACCATGTGTCACATGAAATTGAATTTTCTAAACTGTAAAATGAGAATTATCATCAACAAACTTGCAACAAATTTGAGACCACCTTGGACACATGGATTATTCTTTCCTCTAATTCTCTTCAACACTCGACAAGGTGTTTTCTTAAAGGGAACCACCTCCATGATTCTCTCCAACCTCCTTGAGCTCCATTGTTGATGCCTCGAGATCACAATCTTGACTGTTCATCGCTACCACATCATCTTAAGCCATGAAAAAAATATAAATAGAGATCATTTCTATAACTTTTGATATAGATTTAGATTACAAGTTTATGTTGCATAATTCTTAGTGCAATTTGAGATCATTTGGAGAGAATTGTAGTTAACTTTTAGCATTTCATTTCATATAGTGTTATCATAGGAATCCCATTTTATACAACATTACCATTAGATTTTCATTATTAGTCTTAACATCATTTAAATTTGAGAAACATCTCATCATAGAAACATTCAACATTCAAGCATCAAAAATACAAAAACATAGTGATATAGGCATGTAGTTTTCATTGCATAATAGCTTCTCATTTCTTAGGTTGTCATATTTTCAAATTCATGTGCAAAATTTAATAGATTTGAGAGCATGAATTTCAGAGGTTCTTAATACTAGAAAACGATGGAATTATTTTAAAGGATAGCTATAGCCATTTAATTCTGCTATTTCAATTCCTTTTATGTAATACATTGCATGGATGTGTGTTTTGTTTTATCATATTGATACACATATTTTCAACACATAGTTTTATGTCTAATCTTCTATTTTATGAAGGATATTCCTAGAATAGGTGAAGTTATTTAGGAAAATATCAGATCACTCACTCATCACATCAAGTAACTAATGAGAAACACTGGAGATTTGGATGCACAAGGAAATATCCTTGTTGCATTCTTTGGAAATTTCTAGAGGGGAATGAACAAAAGGAGAGTTTCAAGAGAATTGGTTACAAAAATATAAGAATGATATAAAAAATTCCGTAACCATTGATAGTTTCATTATTAAGGTAGTTGAACGAAGAATCTCATGGATTCTTGAGTTAGGATATGATATTGAGAAGGACAATGATATTAGTTGCACTAAAATGTTCATTAATAGCCCTCGTGACCCCAAAAAAACTAGGTTTGGAACTTATTCTAAAGTAGCTAAAGCTCTTGAAAATTCTGAATTGATCTCTATTAAATCAATGTCTTCCACTGGATAAAATAGAAAAATCCAAAGAGGTTCATGCATTAGTTTCTCAAGTTGAACTTGCTCCAAGAAGACTTAAGCAGTTAGCTAGGAGAAGGGCACATTTTTAGGTAATTTCTAGTAGGGTTACTAGTTCCTTATAGTCCACTATGGAAAGCACAAGTCCATTAACAAATATATTCAATAAATTAAAGAGTAAATTTGTAAGTAACATGGTCACTTGGGTTGAAGATAAAGGATTGTTGGAAATTGTAGAGAAGTGCAAGTCTACTCACAACACTGCATTTGAAAGACTCTAAAAAGAAGTTCAAGACTGTGAGAAAGAGGTTAAGAATTTATTCACATTCCGTTGGACTTGCCCTGATCCAATTCAATGAATCAAGGATGTTGAGAACACAGTTGAAACATAAATCAAGTTTGCATCTAGCACTTTTGATCCTTCTCTTGATTTGGATGATTAGGCTTGGTACGATTTGACAAAATTGCATGGAGAATACCTTACATCACATAAAAAGAAATGATAGATGATTGAAATGTATGGGATTATTAGAGATCTAATCAAGATTAAGTGTACTCCTATCTACTCTTTTCTCTCTATGGCTAATAGAACTCTAGAATCTAATGTTACACCTCAAACTATGGTTGAACGAAAAGAGATCCTAATTGATCTCAACTATCTATGTAGAGCATTGTCAGAGGAAAAAAATCTTTTGGATGAAGGGAGGTCCTCATGGATAGGTATCTTTAGTAAATTTCAAGGAATAACAACTTTCAATTCATTACTCACATATGCTATTTTGGATGTACTCCTCAAGGGGGGTATTCAGGTATGCAGAAGGAAATTTAAAGCATTAATTTTTTTTCATTTACCATTGATTTCAAAGGGGGAGAGAGGTATCATGTGAAAATAGAGGTATTATGTGGAAATGGAGGGAAGGTATGTGAAAATTGAAAATTTGGGAAGATATATTTTGATGTTCTTTAATGGTATTCACATCATGCATTTCCAGCAATGACAAAGGGAGATTGTTTTTGAAATTGGAAGTTGTCATTGATGTCAACAATGGAATTTGGATAACTATCACAATGGAATTTTGATGTTTGTGAATATTCAAAAAATTCAATAATGGAATTTGATCTTGTATTTTGATATGGATTATCTTGTTTTGTAATATTCACTTAGAAGCTTGTATTATGGTCTATCTTGACATCATTTGTGTCCATTGAAAAGGTTTTAGTTGATTGGGTTGTATGGTTGGAAAGGTACAGTTACCATTAGCTTGGGTAACAGTTTCATGCTTATACACTAGATTTGTACATCAGTTTTTGGTTTGAATTCTATATCAGAAAAAGATATCACTACAAGACTTTACAAATATATTTGAGACTACAAGATGCATTCTATATTGGAGTTTCATAATGATATATGAAGGCATTTGAAAAATATGAATGACAATATTCTGATTTGAAGACTATAGTGAGTTTCTATACAATAAAATAATGTGGGAGATTCTATATTCTCTCATATTTTATTATCATTCCATGCATCCTTAAAGATGATTCATTCGATTTCATCTAAAGGATAATTCATTATGTTAACAAATTTTTGTGTTAAATTTTTGATGGATTGCATATATGTTTGGAATTTTGATATATTAGGTCTGGTGTTGGCTGAAATAATTATGTATTAATGCTGAGAAGTTTAAATATGTGTTATAAATGATAAAGGGGTCTATCTTAGGTCCATGCTAACTATTCATATGTGAAGGTGAATATGTTTTGAGGAAAATGTTGAAAATTTTGGTTTTTGATTTGAATATAAGGTTTCTCTAATTAGGTGAACCTAATTACTAAACATGGATATATATGTATATGGGGGTGAATCTATGGAATGATCAATTTCAAACACACTTGAATTAATATTTTAATACTTTTCCCTTATAAAATGCAAGGTTAGAAAAGTTTAACTATCAAGTGCAACTTCATTTATGTAAATATTTAAAACTTGACTCATCACAAAGAGTATACAGAGACCTTAAATTTGAGTTGATCAATTTGGACAAATTTATGCTCATGTTATTTCAATGATTCAAAAATTCATCTATTTAATGTAACATCATAACAATTAAATGTGAAATACTTAAAAAACTCTAAGATAATCAGAAGAAAGCAATCACACCGTAACACAGTTGTTTTTCATGAGTAGAAAACCATCATAGGGACGAAAAACCACTCGATAAAATGCCTCACTAGCTTAATCAAAATACCTCACTGGCTAAAAAATGCCTCACTAGCAACACAAGCCTCACTAGAAACACAAGCCTCACTAGCTAAAAAATGACTCACTGGAAACACAAGCCTCACTGGAAAAGAAACAATCCACATCAAACGATAATGTAAATAGAAAAATAGAGTATAATATTTGTTTCTATATAAAGTATTTATTGTTTTGTCTCAACTACATAGGAGACACAAGAATCTAAAAGCATAAACCATCTATAATCTACACCTTAAGTGTCTTCAATGCCCATTCCAAATTTTTTTATCAATTCTTTCAATATAATATATAAAATAACAAATCTTAATAGAGTATAGAATCCATATATTCACTATCACATAGCATGGTCAAGTGATTTCATCTTTCTGATCAACCAACCAAACACCATTTTTCTGAAATAATTTTATATACAAAAAACATCGCTCATAACTGAGTGTATCATCGAATGGAGAGAACCTTCGTAAAGATACATGTCATCAACGATCAAGTTCATACACTTCAATATTTTCATAGTTGACTGGTGAAATTGAAAACACAAATCCATTTCCTAAAACCAGAGTTTGTTAGCTTCCATACTGCCAACATCATCACTTCACCACTAACACTATGATTTATTCAAACCCTAACTTCTCTACCTCGTTCCCTAGTGGCACTATGTGCAAAGATAAATATTAACATATTCCTTCACGAATGAGACCGATACCATTCCTTCCAATAATAAGTGAAACATTACAGTATGTGAAATAAACTGCTCAATCAAATGTCTTTTCAAATATCAAAACACTATAATGTATATGGTATAAGGTTCCTGTGACAAAAACACTATTATTTCGTAGGACAAATGTACTGATACCTTCAAACACTAGTACCGTGTGTTATTCAAAAACTAAACACCATCATGCCTTGTATCCATATAATGAATTTGTCACCAAATAACATGTATTTTGACTTGTATAATAAGAACCTCCCTTATGTCATATCTATGTATAGATATAAATGTTCTTAAGTAAATACTAAGACTTATGCCAAAGTGCCAAACTCAACATAAATCATTTATCAATAAATTGATCAATGATAAAAAAAAAATAATCCAAGTATACCAATATATTAGTTGTATGTAAACAAAGTATTATGTCCCCATATTTTTTCTTAAACACCAATGTTAGTGTCACTCATAAAAACATAAAATATAAATTTCCTTTGTAACCAAACCAAAATTATTCAATGAATGCCACAAATGTATGAAAATTTATATCACCTAAATATGTATGTCGCTTGAATAAGTGAAAACCCAAACTAACCATTTCTTCCATATGCAGAATACCTTGGACTTCAATGAAAAAATATGCCAAAGTAAAAAAACTCCCCCTTTGGAATTGATGTCAACTTAACTTCTCCCCTATGAAAATTACAAAATACCATAATAAAATTACCTTGTGTCACTGAAAACTTCTCCCCCTTTGACAACAATGACAAAGGAATACATATGCAAAAAATGAATACTCCCCCTGTGAAGAAGCTCATGGTTCAAGATTCAACCAAGACAAAGGGACCACTATGTCTAAAAGGATATTGCACCATGCAACTAACTAAAACTATACAAATATAAAACTTGCATACAAAACTCTCATAAAAATGCCACTGGTAATCACCATTCAATGTGTTGTTAGATAACAAATCTCCAAGATAGGCCAAGACAAAAAACAATGAATAAGCATCAACTATTTATATGAAACTCCCCTGTCTAGAAGACAAAAACTTCTTCTTAAAACAAGACTGATGCAAAGACATAGTATAAGAGATCATCAGAAAGAAGAATCATTACATCAATAGCAATTGAATTGAAAAAGGGATTGTCATCTAACAAGGAAATTGTGTTCAAAATTACATCATCATCCACAAGAAATTATTGCATGACTAAGAACCCTTGAGAAGAGAAGAAGAAGAAGATAAATAAATCAAGATTCACTAAAATTACTACTCCAACCAATATCTAACTCCTAACCATTGTTTCAACATGTTTCAAGTCCTGAAAACATTGATTGGTCCAAATATCAAACAACATTAGTACTATATTTCCATAGCATTAGCAAACTATTCTTTATCACTCCATGAAAGACCACTGACAACAAGACAAAATTACACCAAAAACATTTTCAAATCAATAAGAGCATTTTTTCACTAATTATTGAAGCTATAGGAAACAAAAATTGTTGTATTCTAGAGATTTTGTCATTTCTCCCCTTTTCAAGAATTGAAATCTTGAGATAAGTTCACTGTCCAAAAGTTGGTACAAGAAGAATATTGTAGTCATATTTTTGTGGTAAAGTTGGGTTCATATTTTCAATCATCACTATGTTCAACTATCAGACACCAATAATCACTACATAGCACCACAAAATAAAAGTGAACCAAGTTTATATAAACACAAGAGAAAATATTCCATAGTGGTACCATATTATCCATTAAAGATCAAGTAGCACATTACTTGCTATCCAATCACTGTCATTAAGGAGTATCACTATCAAGAAGATTATTATGCTCATGCAAGATCATCATCACTATCAAAACACAACCAGAAAATCAAAGGTTCATCTAATATTGTTACAAAGGATAGAACAAAAACATCAAGCCATTATCCTCAGAAACACTATTCAAGCACATATCTATCAATTCCAAAAAAGAATTTTTGACATATTCAAAGAAAGTGCAATGTGATCACTTGGAAAATGTATGACCAACTATGTCAAATTACCAAGAATTGATTCAAATTGCAAATGAAATGTTCACCAAACCATCAAGATATATCGTGAGCATGTCCCCTTGTCAAAAAAATTTTTAATCATAAAGAAAATGTCTATTAGTCCTGAATAAACCTATAATTATTTTCCAACATTGTATTAGGTAGAAAAAAATAAAAAATCACAAAAATAACTGATAATTAACTTCAAGACTGCAATAAGAAATCATACTACAATTCCTCCTATCAATAATGAAAGCACCAATGTTTTTTGAAATGAAGGTCATCACTGTCCAAGATCACTACACTATCCAAACAAATGTTTACTCCATAGACTAAAAAGCAAGACACTGATATTGTAAAAACTTATGCATTCAATGTAGAGACCTCTAAGTCTCATATTAAGGTCATAGAAGCCCACATTGTTCCAACTCTACCTTTTTCCCACTACCACATAGATCTGCTATTGTCAACATCAACTAGGTCTGATTTTCTATCAGCATATCAAAACAACAAGATATTCTACTACAAGGGTACAAAAGGGTCTTCAAATCTAAAGTTTGCTAATCTAAATCCACTGTTATCATTATTGTTAATGTATAAGATAATAAAACAAGGAGGATGCAAAGGTCACTATCATCATGACCATGAATGTCCATCATCAAATACATAAATCAACTGTAAAATTGAAAGGGAAAAGAGGACTTGATCTATTGACCCAGCAATGTAGAATACATTCCCTTAACACTAATACAATAGGGGAGAAGAGGAAAAACTAGTTCTAATAGATTCTAAAAAAATCTGAGATGAATACAAAACAACATAAAATGAGATAACAGAATATAAGCATTCATAGATGACACAAATATTTACATGGGAAAACCATTTCAGGTAAAAAACACACCACACCAAGCAAAGACAATTGTATTACAGTAATGAACAATTACATACAATCTCATTCCTCACTCTTTGATCAACTCACAATAGCTGTCAAGTTAAAACTCATAGTTCAAATACTTTTTCTCATATTATACAATGAAATCTATCTTTCTAATCAACTCATCACCTTTTTTTAGGTTTACATATATAATGTACTCAACTTACAAAATTATATATGTCATTCAATGTTCCAACCAATCGCTAACCTCGATCCATGCTACATTTTTAAACCAAAAAAGTAACCAATCTTCCCTGATTGCATCGGGCCACCCAGGCATTCAAATCATTGCCTACACCGAGTTTATTTTCTAGCTAGAAATCATCCTGCAATAACTGTCTTTCACTATTTTGGTCTTTGGCCAATCAGATCGCAATCAGCCTACCACATGTCCACCTGTCATTCATTGAATGCTCTGCTTGTTGGTCTAGCTCAGTCAACCAAGCTCCAAGCTTGCCCGAGCTCCTACTGCACTACCGCCGAGCCCATCTTACTAGGATGTGGTATGGAAATGATCCTGAATGAGCTCACCCCGACCATATGCACACTACCGCTACTCCAATCGAGGTGCTCCAAGGTGTAGCGATATGAAAATTTTGGCCCGAGCTTGACCCATCTTCCATCTCGTTGTGCTACTATCAAGCTAACAAACACCGGTCGCGGTAAAGAGGTGAGATCATTCGAGCTCACCCTTTACTTCACCACACAACTTCTGCTTGGTTTGAGTTGACCTGCGGTGTGGCGGTGGCCACAATGCAAACCATTGGCGGTCATACCATGCCACCCCACGGTAGGGTGTTGACTGTCTAGGAGACCTCTGGCGGTCTCACCATGGCCACCATGATGAGCCAACTCACCGTCTACGGTGGATGGTAACTGCTAGGATCACTGCGACCACCATAGTGAGGAAATTTACCAACCGCGGTAGGGTAGTAAAAGGTGAGGTAGGTCGTAAGCCACCTACCATGACCACCATGGTGATAAAACTCACCATGTGCGATAAGGTGCTAACCACCAGTCTTATCACCATGACATCACCAAGGCTAGGATAGACTGCTATGGTAAAGTGATAGAGGCTCAAAAGGGCTGCCGCGGTATGGCGGTAAAGGTAGAAACTTAATTTTTTCACCAAGTCTAAATAATGTAGAGGATCAACCTAGTAATTGAGGCATCATTTCTCAACAAGCTCCCACTGGATGAAGATTCCCAGCTTCCTCTAGGCTTATAAAAATCACTGACTATCATAGGCCCCAAGGCCCATCAATTCTATGCACCATCTAAACTTTTCTGTGCTCACAAGATTTTTCAAAGAATCTGCAACATTCTTCAAAGTGTTGACCTTTTCAAGACAAAATCTTCCATCTTCCACCATGTCCCTCATGAAGTGAAATTGCATATCAATTTGCTTCGTCCTGGCATGAAAAGTCAGATTCTTTGCCAAACAAATGGTACTCTGACTGTCACAACAAATAGTGATTTTCCCTACATTAAAACCAATTTTTGCACACAAATGCCTCAGCCAAACTACTTCCTTGCATGCATGAGTTGCAGCCATGTACTCTTCCTCTGTCATGGATAAAGCAACTATAGCCTATCACTTTCTCATCTAGCTGATTGCTCCACCATTAAGCATGAACGTATATCCACTGGTTGATCTTCTGTTGTCAATGTCCCTTGCCTAATCAAAATCAATATATCCCTGAATGTTGAGAGTTCTCTATGATGCAACCAAACTTCCATGGTAACATAGAGCATAATCTAAAGTCCCTTTCAAATACCTGAACACTCTCTTCATAGCATCCCAATGTGATCTTCCTCAATTTTCCATAAAATGGCTTAGAACTCCCACTGCTTGGGCAATGTCTAGCCTTGTAAAGACCATTGCATACATAAAAATTCCAACAACACTTGCATAGGGCACACTGGTCATGTCCTCCATCTTAGTAGTATATTTTGGACAATCTTCAACAGATAGTTTTGTTCCCTGCATGATTGAAACAACTAGGTTCTTGCAATCATTGATCCCAAATTTCTCTAGAACTATGCTCACATACTTACTCTGACTTACCCAAAGTTTTCTGGTTGTTTTGTCCCTGGTTATCTCCATTCCCAAAATATACCTAGCTGCACCAAGATCTTTCATTTTGAACTTTGTAGACAACTAAGATTTAAGATCAAAAATCATTGTCCTGCTATTTCCTATAAATAAAATATCATCCACATACAGTGTAATAACAAGCACATGATCATTCTCAAATTTATGATAAACACAATGATCATATTTTGATCTCACAAATCCCATAGACAACGCAAATTCATGTCAAATTTCTGGTACCACATTCTAGGATAGTATTTCAAACCATACAAAGATTTATTTAACATACATACTAGATTTTTTTTACCTTTCTCAAAAAAATGCTCAGGCTGGTACATATAAATTTCTTCTTCCAGATCACCATGGAGAAATTTTTTCTTCACATCCATCTGCTCAATTTCAAATTCATACAAAACTTTCAATGACAACAAAAATCTTATGGATGTCATATTTGCTATAGGGGAAAAAATCTCTCCATAATCAATTCCCTCAATTTGGGAGAATCCCTTTGCAACTAGTCTTGCCTTATACTTCTCAACACTGCCATCAAGACTTTTCTTCTTTTTTAATACCCACTTATATCCAAGAGGCTTTCGCCCTTTAGGCAGTGGTACCAAATCCCAATTTTCATTTTTCTTTAATGAATCCATTTCTTCATTCATGGCTTCTAGAAAATAATTCGAATCAGTCATGTTGATTGCTTCTTTTACAAACCTAGGTTCATCAGTGCTAGTAATTAAGGCATAGGAATTATTCAAATTTAACAATGAGAACCCATACCTTTCAGGTTGCCATTTTTCTTATGTAGATCTTCTTACAGGCTGAGGTTGTGGTTCTTCATCATCAAAACTTCCAGAGCTTCTTGAGCTCTCCTCAGTCTCAGGTATACCATGTAGCTCTTCCCAATCTAGATTTTGGGGAATCTCAATTGCATCCTTCTTCTTGTCACTCTGATTTGTCTCAAGCTATTGATCATTTATTGAAGGTTTTAGCTCATGAAATATCACACTTTTTTTGTACAAAACCTTCTTAATAACATGGTTCCAAATCTTGTATCCCTTCGCACCAACTCCGTAGCCGATGATAATACATTTAACAACCTTGTTATCCAATTTTGATCTCTTTTCATTTGGCACAAAAACATATGCCTCACAGCCAAAGACACAAACATGCCTCAAAGAGAGATTCTTACCAGACCATGCTTCCAAAGGTGCCTTATCAACAAGAGTAGAGCGAGGAGATCGTTTTATCAAATAAAATGGTGTAGCCATAGTCTCAGCCCAAAAATTCTTCTCCAAACAAACACCACTCAACATAGTCCTTGCCTTTTCCATCAGCGTCCTATTCAACCTCTCAGCAACTCCATTCTTCTATGGAGTATAAGGTGTTGTTTTATGCCTTTTAATTCCATGATCTGTACAATACCTTTCAAAATCTGTAGAATAAAACTCACTGCCATTGTCTGTATTCAAAAAATTATGTTTTCTTCCAATTTGATTCTCTAACAAAGATTTAAATTCTATAAACCGACTGAACACTTCTAATTTATTGTTAATAAAGTATACAAATTCCTTTCTCAAATAGTCAACAATAAAATAAACATAATATTTAGAATTTGGTAACGAAGGAATATTAACTGGACCAAACACATCAGAATGAATATAATCCAGTATACCAGAAGTTTTATGAGGACTCAAGTAAAATTAAACACGGTGCTGGTTTCCATAGATACAATGTTCACAAAAATCAAACTCAAGGTTACAATCATCGAGCCCTTCTACAATATTCTTATTCTTCAATATTTTTAAACCTTTCTCACCTATGTGATCTAGTCTATGATGCGACAACATAGTCTTCTCAGCTGGGACTTTTACCTCCAAAGAATTTGCCAAAAGATAATTGTCTTCATATTTCTCTACAGGGACTAATTTACATGACTCTACAAAGGCATTATTACATTGAACATGAATTGCATCCAACTTATACAAAGTGTCAGTACGATCAGCCTTAGCTAGCACCATTGCACCTCTAGCCATTTTACATCCTCTACTTGAGAAATAAAAATCTAAACCAACATCATTTAACTTACTGACAGAGAGAATATTTTGAGCTAGACCTTAAATGTGTTGTACACCACAAATCCCTTTGACTCTTCCATGAGGAAACTAAATTCTGGCTCTTGCTCTGCCAACTATCTCCAGTGTTGAATCACTTGCCAAGTACACCTTTCCACTGTCATACTTCTCATACTTGGAGAACCATTCTCTATGGGGCATCATGTGAAAAGACTCACTTGATTCAATGAACCAGACATCATCAGATGCCTGAGTTGTCAAGTCTGCTGCAATGAAGGCGTCTGCATCACTTTGAGAAGATTCATTGTCAGAAGTATTATTCTTCTTCTTCTCATTACAGTCCTTCTAGATATGACTAGGTTTCCCACAGTTCCAGCATCTCACCTTGAAATTTTTACCAGGACACTTTGATCTCCCTACAGATTTGGACTTCGACTTCTTGTCCTTCTTCTTACCTTTCTCCTTTGGTCTACCTCGAATAAAAAGAGCCTCTTTTTCCATCTCACAAGACTTCCTTCACATTTCTTTATACATAAGCAAAGCAACCACATCATCCATCTTGAATCTAGTGGTTGTGTTTCCAATAGACATCACCAGATGATCCCAACTGTCAAGTAATAAACACAATAGGAACACGAAGCCATCCTCCTCCTCAATCTTTACACCTACAGATCCTAGCTGAGTAACACTCATATTAAATGAGTTAAGATGGTCTGCAATAGATGCACCTTCTTCCATCTTCAAGGAGTACAACTTCTTCCTCAAGAATAACTTATTTACCAGAGACTTTCCATGATAAATATCACCAATCTTCTTCCACAATGAAGCTATAGACTGCTCCTCATGGATGTTCAGGAGTACATAATCGGCTAGACTAAGGCTTATAAGACCTCTTATTTTCTATCAACAAGATCCCAAGTTTATTGAGTCATACTTTGTGTCTTAGTTCCAGACACTGCAATCAAGAGGTCTCTATCCACCAACAAGTCTTCCATTTTGAGTTTCCATAACTCAAATTTTTTTCCATTAAACTTTTCAATCTCAAATCTACATGTTGTACATGCCATCTCAAATAGAAACAAGTTTGACAATGCAAGACTCCCACTAAAATAGTATTAGCACAAAAAAAGGACCTTTTCCAACAAGGATAACACAACTGGCTAGGCTCTGATACCACTTGAAAGGGAAAAGAGGATTGGATCTATTGACCCAAAAGTGCGGAATAAATTCCCTTTACACTTATACAATAGGGGAGAAGAAAAAAAAATTGTTGTAATAACCTCTAAAAACTACTGAGATAAATAAAAAACAACATAAAATGAGATAATAAAATATAAGAATTCACAGATGACACAAGTATTTACATGGAAAAACATTTTCAAGTAAAAAAACCACCACACCAAGCAAAGATAATTGTATTACAGTAATGAAAAATTACATACAATCTCAATCTTCAATCTCTGATCAGCTCACAACAACTCTCAAGCTAAAACTCATAGTTACAATACTTTTTATCAAAGTATACAATGAAATCTATCTTTCTAATCAACTCATCACCTTTTTTTAGATTTACATATATAATGTACTCAACTTACAAAGTCATACATGTTATTCAATGTTACAACCAATCATTGACCTCGATCCATGTTGTATTGTTCAACCAAACAAGTAATTGATCTTCCCTAATTGTATCAGGCCGCCTAGGCATTCAATTCATCGCCTCAATCAAGTTTCTTTTCTAGCTATAAATCGGCCTACAATAATTGTCTTTCACTATTTCGGTCTTTGGCCAATTAGATCACAGTCAACCTACCACGTGTCCAGCTATCATTTTATGAATGCTTTGACTATTGGTCTAGCTTACTAGGCCATAGTATGGCAGTGAGCTCGCCCAAGCTCACCCCAACCATATCCATGCTACCGCTACTCCAACCTAGTTGCTCTGTGGTGTAGCGGTATGACCATTCCGGCCTAAGCTCGACCCATCTTCTATCTCCCCATGCTACTGTTGAGCTGAAAAATACCGACCACGATAAAGCGGTGAGCTCGTGAGCTCATCTGAGCTCACCCTTCACTTCATCGCACAACCGTTTCCCGGTTTGAGTTGACCTGCTATGTGGTGGTGGCCACAGAGCAAACCATAGGTGGTCATACCACACTACCACGAGGGCTACCAGGCCACCCCGCAGTAGGGTGGTGACTACTTGGGAGACCTCTGACACTATCACCATGACCACCATGGTGAGCCAAATCACCATCTGTGGTGGGGCAGTAACCACTAGACTCACTGTTGGCGGCTTCACCGTGACTACCACGGTGAGGATCTTTTTAGACCGCGATAGGGCAGTGATAGGTGAGGTAGGCCGCAAGCCACCTACCATGACCACCATAGTGAGAAAACTCATTGTGCTCAGTAAGGAGGTAACTGCCAAGCCTATCACCATCACACCACCAAGGTTAAGATAGACCTCTAAGGTAAAGTGGTAGAGGCTTAAAAGGGACAGTTGTGGTATGGTGCTAAAGGTAGAAACTTCATTTTTTTGCCAAGTTTGAATAATTCAGAGGTTCAAGCTGGTAATTGAGGCATCATTTCTCAACAAAAATAACTGAAGAACCAAAACAAGGTTGCTAAGGCACAAGTCTACTAGAATTGAGATGATCCACCAAATCAAAGAATATGAATGAGTTGTCAAGTGGATTGATCCATAATAGAGATCATAAAGGTTTTTTCATTGAGCATAGACCAAGTTAGAAGTGTTGAATACTTAAAATGGCACTAGTACCACACTTAATCATTTTCATAAAAATCTCCATACGTTTCAATTGGCATACAAGCCTTTAAACTACATCAATGTCATATAGCCCTAAGCACATTTGCTAACTATCATACTAGCCCCATACATACATAGGAAGAAACTCATAGGATGTTGCAAAATATACACCTTGATCACTATCACTACCATTAATTTTTGCACCATATGACACAAAATGATGTAACTTCAACTCCATAAAGAGTATTCTTTCTATCCAGACTATGTCCAATTACATCTGCAATCATGATGCTACTATAACTACTCTATCATCTAAGAAACAACATCTGCAACTTATATTCTAGGGTATTATAACATTTGAGAACAATTTTAAATTAATTATCATGGTCAATAACAACACTTGTTCCAAAGATATGCACAAACTATATTAATGCTTGCAATGTATGCAAAAATTTTCAACTACCCACAACAATCAAACATATCATTTGTACCATAAAGACCTTGGAACAACTCACTGTAAAATACCATCAATCATAAATAACCCTTACTTAGCTTTGGATTTTCCACTAGGAATTTATACTTTGAAATGCTAAATAGTGCAACACAACAACGTATCAACAAAGGCAACATTAAATCATATCCATAGTACTATCAAGTCACAACAAACAATCTGCGCTTCATACTTATTGATACTGAAATTATTACCAAAACCTTAGCACATTGGATTTTTTGCTATGATATCAAACATATTCCTTTAGATCATTAAAACATCTGAGCCATACCACTCCTGAAGCTCCTTGGGGGAAAGAGATAAAGCATTTGATGACTCTCCCTAAACCCATGCTACCTCTTTTAAGGTGTTATTGATGTTTTTTGTGCAATATGCACAAGATTAGGTTCAACCTTCTCATTCACTTATTTCCTTCTCCAAACCTTCTTAACATCTATCTTCTTATGGCGATTAACTAATTTCATTGAATCACTTTTAAAAAATCTAGCAATATGTCCAAACCTATGACATCTAAACCATATGATTGTGTTTCTTCTATTTAACCATTCAAAGTATTTCCTATTATATCCCATTTTACTTGCATGAATCGAACAATCCCTTTCTATATGACCAGTTTTATTGCATTTATAACAAACATTGTTGTAGTCTTGATTTTTCAAACTATAAGAACTCTTATCCTTATTCCATCCAAGACCATTTCTTGAGTGAGTTCTACAATCTCTATCGCTATGACCATAAACATGAAAACAATAGCAATAACCATGAAATTGAGAATATTTTTAGCTTATTGAATGGTGTTGCTTGATGTCTCCTCTTCTTCTCCTTCTATTAAAGGCTTGATCTTCTATCTTCTTCTTGTCTTCGGGAGAAACAACATGAAAAGTCAAGTTTATCTTCCTTTTAGGTGTATTTTGGCTCTATAACATTGTCCTTCTTCATAACCTAGACTTGTGGTGTCTTTCTTATTCTTTTTTTTTCTCAATATTGCATTCAAACAATCACTACTCTTTTCAAACAATAGATTCTTGTGCAACTTAGGAGATGTTTCTTCCAATTCCTTTCTCAAAGAGACTTTTTCTAATTCTAATTTTAGACATTCACTAGTCTTGACTTCAAGATCAGATTTGGTAAAATCAACAACCCTTTTAGCTTCTTCTTATTTTGTCTTTAGACTAATAATCAGTTTATTAGACTCTTCAATGTGTATCTTTAAGTCAACAACTTGATTTCTTGCCTCTTGAAGATCTAAATAAGCCTTTGCAAAATCTAAACATACCTTGTCTTTTAAATCTTTTTCTCATTGAAGTTGGTCTTTTAATGTCTAATTATCTTTATTGAGTTGCTTAATTGTATCTAGATTACACAAGAGTTCACCTTCTAAATCAAATTCACACTCTTGTTCATAGTCATATTCATCCACAAAGGGGTCTCCTTCATCATCAATTTCAACCAAAAAATCATCAAGTTCTTGTCCACTTACATTCACAGTGAAATCTTCCTTTTTATCAAGATTCTTAATTGTAGGACAAAATTATTTATTACACTTTGTATCTACATTCAGGAATGAATCATGCAACAAATCATTGCTTGACTTGACTGGGGCTTGTTTTACAATCATTTGATTACCATATTTCTTTTCTCTATTTGAGGCCTTATTTCTATTCTTCTTAACCATAGTACTCCACTTACCAAGAACCCTTAAGTTAGTTAAATTTTTTGCAAGGGTCTAGATCTAATAACACTTTTTTGGAGTATGATACCACTAAGAGGGGGGGGGGGGGTGAATCAGTGGTATGAAAAATTTCAAACACACTTGAATTAATATTTTAATACTTTTCCATTATAAAATTCAAGATCAAAATAGCTCAACTATCAAGTGCAACTTCGTATATGTAAAGATTTTAAAATTGACTTGTCACAAAGAGTATATAAAGATCTTCAATTTGACTTGATCAATTTGCACCAATTTATGCTCATGTTATTTCAATGATTTATTCATTTATTGAATGTAACATCATAATAATTAAATATGAAATACTTGAGAAAACTCAAAGATAATCAAAAGAAATAAATTACACCATAACACAATTGTTTTTCATGAGTGGAAAACCCTCATAGCAATGAAAAACCACTAGATAAAATGCTTCACTAGCTTAATCTGTAATGCCCCTCTGTTTTGATTCTTGTTCAAGTTCTTTTATGCTATGTTTGGTTGCAATTACTTTGATACTGGATACATTTTGTTATAATGTTTTGATTGCTACTATTGAGCGACAACATTATTGTGGGATGTAGTTATATGATTATTGTTTCACATGCATTATGGATTAATGATGTTGTAGAGTTAGCATGAGATATTATTATGAGATTATTGAAATTATGATGGAAGTGTCAGTTTTGATGAGTGTATGGGTGAAGAGGACAGTTTCGCATCACTCGCTTGCGAGCGCCCTGCGAATCCGTAATTTCTTCTTCACGGTGTGTATTATATGCTGGATATATTGTATGATGTTGTTTACTTGGTTGCAGGATTGCAGGTACATGACATCGACTCCACCTGGTTTCATAGGTTTGAGCGTGTCGATCCAACGGTTAAGTTGAATGGGAGATAGTAGCTAGATAACATGTGTCAAGTTTACACCCTAGCCTTAGTGTGTCGTCAGTTGTGTGTGTCGAGTCATTGTTTGGTCTTGCTTTGATATTATTTAATTTTAAAGAATTCTTGATTTGGAAATAAATATTTAGAATAATTGCATTTAAATCATGTTGATGGTTATTTAATTTAAATAATGCAATGTGGATAAAAGTTTATATTTAAATTAATTAATTATATTTAAATTATTTAATTAATTAAATTTAATCCAAAGGGGTTGAGTTTAGTTATTAAATAATTAAATTAATTAATTAAACGTGATGCAAGAGAATAAAAGGAAATAAAAGAATTAGAATTAATTTTGGAATTTAATTCCAAAGAATTAAATTATTGATGTTTATTTAATTTTGGAATTTAATTCCAACGTGTGGGAATTAAATTAGAAATTGTAATTAAATGTTTATTTGAGAAATTGGTTGCAACTTTGGAAATCAATTTATTATTTGAAATTGAAACTGAAATTGAAATTTGAAATTGAAAGTGAAATTGAAATTGAAATTGAAATATCTAATTTGCATGTAATGTGAATTAGGGTTGTAAATATTGAAATTGAAATTGAAATAGAAATATCTAATGTGCATGTAATGTGAATTAGGGTTGTATTAGGTATTTTTGATTTATAAAGAATACATGTTTTAATTTTAGGGGAGAAAAATCTTTTAGAAGGAAAAAAATACATTTTTACAACAGGGAAGAAATTTTGGAAAATTTGCACATGGGTTTGAAGAAAGTTTGATTGCATAATTAATTGAAGGAAAGATTGTTTGCATTTGTTTGGTTTTGGATTGGATTCATTGGAGGAGGCTTGCATCAAAAATTCATCTCTTCCTGTAGCTTCTTGTACTAGGTTTTCCTCTTTGTGTTTTATTGTTTTTGATTGTTTTATTTAAAATAGTAATGATTAAAGATTTGTTTGTTAAATCTATTTTTATGGTAAAATGGTCTGATTGCGTCGCCTATAACTTTACTTTTACAAACTGGGTTTTCAGGAAATTTAAAGGGTTTTTGCATTTTAAACTTTTCTTACCCCTGTCCAAAAATCGTAAATACCCAGATCGTATTTTCTGAGTTATACTTAAAAAATGAGACTGTTATTAAGTTATTTTTTCCATGGTTGTTCTTAAAATAAAATAATAATAAATTGATATTTATAAATATTAATATTTTATGTATTGTTATTATAATATTAAAATATTATTTAATAATATTTTATATTATAATTTATAATACTAAAGTATTATATTTATTTATATTATTTTAAATAAAATTTGTATATTAGATTAGTGGAATTAAAATTATAAACATATGAGAAATTATTGTTATTTTAAAATGGCTTGTTAAAGTTTAAATGAAAGAGTTAAATATTTGATTTAAAGAATGCAATATATATTATTGAATAGAGATTTAAAATTGGATTGATTAGTGTATATGGAAAATGGATAGAGAAACAATATGTTATTATATTAAAGTGATTGAATGTGTTGAATAGAAAATTGAATGAGATGTAAGATTTGGTTAGGAAATGGAAAGAGTTTAGTTGCATGGATTTGTGTTGATTTAAAAGTAAATTAAGAAGTTGTTTTATTGATGAAGCAATCAATTATGTTATCTATTAATTTCTATTTAGATTAATTGAATCATTGTGATTAGATTATGAAAGAGATATGGATTTAGTATATCCAAAAGTAGTATCTTATTCATGTTTATCTTAAAGGATTCAATTCTTTGTATTCAGTAAAAGGAAGTAAGTTTAATTGTTTTAGATTTTCAATAATGAAAAGGGAAATAGGGGTTATGATTATTTTAGATGATCTACTTATCATGTCTTTGACTTTGTCAACACTACCTATTGAATGGGTATGGATTTAGGAAATCCAAATATTAGATTTGATTGATGACTTGAATGCTTTTGTTGCTATGTCATCAAGTTGCATTGTTGGTTTTGAGATTTAGTGTTAGTCCTAAATTATAAGTCTTCCAGAAGAACTTAGAGGATAAGGGTTGTTGAATCTTTATGCCATCCAGTTGTTTTCCCTTGGGTAGTGTATGTTCAGTTTTACCCGGTTTTCATGAACGAGGATGTTTGCACCTCCTTGGTTTAGGAGCGGATTATGGGATCTGTGTTTCCTTGTATGGAGTGACCTTGTTATGTAGTTTCATCTTGTTGCCTCCTGTGAAAGGAGTGGACTATGTGTTATTTCCTCCAAGATGTTTGGAGTAGGATCTTTTGTACCTCCTATGAAAGGAGTGGACTATGTGTTGTTGCCTCCAAGATATTTGGAGTGAGATGTTTTGTACCTTCTGTGAAAGGAGTGGACTATGTGTTTATTGCCTCCAAGATGTATGGAGTGAGTTCTATTATTTGTATCCTCCTTGTGTTGGAGTGGATTATGATGCCTAGTTGGTTTGCACTTGTGGTTCCCTTGGTGGATTGTTTGGATGTGTGTTGTCGAATAGAAGAGTGGCTTTTGTTATGCGCCAAAGCCCAAAGAGGTAAACTGGATAACCTTCAGGAGTGATTTAAACAAGTGATAATTAAAATAATATACTTAGAAGATTATGATTAACTTCATATTAATCAAGATAATTTAATCCTCACTCATAGACACAAGGGCTTGTTTAGACTTGGGATAAGTGAGAAGGCCTGGAATGGAAAGATCAACTATCTAGTTCTTACAAGAGGTAATTGATTCCACATGAGTGAGTATGAGTGCCGAGATTTGGTTGAGGCCACCAGGATTACTTGTGTCGGAGCCTAAGAATGCCTAGAGGAGATCTCATGACAAACTATGCGATGACACTCTATCTATGACAACTGTTGTTAATTATTTTATATGTATGGTTATTTGAACATACTTGATCTACTTTATGTCTGGAAGCAATGTGACCTATGTTAGTGATGTTGGAGTTGTACTTGTATTGTACTTGTATTGTATTTGATTTTTACTTGTATTGTACTTGAGTTGTACTTGATTCATACTTGTATGGTGAATGAGTTGTACTTGTTAATTCATTTGGTTGGTTATAACAGTATGAGTCAGTTTGAGTCTGCCTTTGGTTAGAGGTAGTAGATCTTTGTCCATGTTACTTTGTTACTATCTCTTAGCATGGGGGGTGGGCCTTCGGGTACCACATTGGTTGGGTGGAACATGCACCAAAACCGTTGGGTCCCCATCAATCTTCAGTACTTGGTGGCGAGACATCCAGATGGACAACTCGCGGTTCTTGTTGTAATTTCTTGCATTGTAATATTTCAGTTGTATATGATACTTTATCCCTCTTTTGTAAGAGATGGAGTTATGTAATTGTAATACATTTGTACTATTGTCTCATTCTGGGAATGAGTGATGTAACTATTGGTTTAAGATAATGTTTATGAGATTGTATCTTGGTTGATTCTCTTATTATGTTATGTGGTATTCTTATGATGTATGATGTTTATATCATAAAGTTCTTAATGCTATGGTTATATGTAATATGTATGTGTGGGTTTAAGTAATCCTAACCTTGTAGCCTTAGAGGTTGTTGTTAATTAGTAAGTGAATGTGTATGTTAAATGCACTTTATAAAAAAAAAATTTAGTTCGCTTAAGACGTTAATTGCAACTTCCTTTAGGGTTACTTGGCGGGGCATTACATAATCAAAATTCCTCGCTAGCTACAAAATCCCTCATTGGCTACAAAATGCCTCATTGGCTACAAAATGCCTCATTGGCAACACAAACCTCACTGGCTACAAAATGTCTCACTAGCAACACAAGCCTCACTAACTACAAAATTCCTCACTAGCAACACAAGCCTCACTAACTACAAAATGCCTCACTAGCAACACAAGCCTCACTGGAAAAGAAAAGATTCACATCAAATGCTAATGTAAATAATAGAACAAAGTATAATCTTTGTTTCTTTATAAATAATTTATTGTTTTGTCACAACTACATAGGAGACACAAGAACCTAAAAGTATAAACCAACTACAATCTGCACCTTAAGTACCTTCAATTCCCATTATAAAACTTCTTATCAATGTATTCCATATAAGACAAAAAATAAAAAATCTTAACAGAGTATAAAATCCATATATGCACTGTCACATAGCATGGTCAAGTGATTTCATCTTTCTAATCAACCAACCAAACACCATTTTTAGAAAGTATTTTATATACAAAAACATCTCTCATAATTGAATGTATCATCAAATGGAGATAACTACCAAAAAGATACATGTCATCAATAATCAAGTCCATACACTTCAATCTTTGCATAGTCGACTGGTGAAGCTGAAAACACAAATCCACTACCTAAAACTAGAGTTTCTCAACTACCATACCACAAACATCGCCACTTCACCACTGACACTATGATTTCTTCAAACCCTACCTTCTCTTCCTCGTTCCCTAGCAGTACTATGTGCAATGATAAATATTAACATATTCCCTTCATGAATAAGCTCGATAACCTTCCTTCCAATAATAAGTGAAATATTATAGTATGTGCAATAAATATCCCGATCAAATGCCTTTTCAAAAATCAAAACATTATAATGTATATGCTAAAAGGTAACCATGACAAAAACACTTTATTATTTCCTAAGACAACTTCAATGATACCTTTGAACACCAATACCATCTATTGGTAAAAAACTAAACACCATCATGTCTTGTATCCATATAATGAATTTTTCACCAAATAACATGTATTTTGACTTGTATAATAAGCACCTCCTTTATGTCTTATATCTATGTACATATATAAATGTGCTTAATTAAAGACTAAGACTTACACCAAAGTTCCAGACTCAAAATCAATCATTCATCAATAGATTGATCAATGATAAACAAATATAATCCAAGTATATGAATATATCAGTTGTATGTAAACCAAGTATTCCATCCCCATATGTTGTCTTAAACATGAATGTCAGTGTTAGTCATAAACACATATACTATAAGTTTCCTTTGTAGCCAAACCAAAATTCTTCAAAGAATACCACAAATGTATGAAAAGGTATATCACTTGAATATGTATGTCACGTAAATAAGTGCCAAACCAAAATAACCATGTCTTCGATATGCATCATACCCTGGACATCAATGAAAAACTATGCCAAATTCAACAAGAAGAGAGTGAAGAAGTGAGAGATACATGAAGACAAAGAAGTGAGAGTGTGTGTGTGATGAATATGTGTGAAATTGTATAGATGATTAGAAAAATGTGTAGTATATAGAAAATTTATTCATCTACTATGCTTCACCAGAACTAAACTCCAACATAAGTAAGGTGCATTCTATCTCAGTTCATCACTTGGTGGTGAGCCATTCTCTATTTTGTAAATCACTTTAGGTTGTGAGCCTTTAAGGGAAGTGTGTCTTGGAAGTGAGCCATTGTAATATTCTATATTCAGATATTATATTGTGAGCTATTCATCACCTCTTTTTTTTCCATTTTGGGTTTTCCACATAAAAATAGTGGTGTTCATGTGTGTTGATGCATTGTCTTGATTCCATGTTTGCTCTTATTGTTTTAGTTAGAATTATGATATTGTTTGGATGAATTTTATGTGAATGTTTTAATGGAATATTGATTCACCCCCCCTCTCAGTATTATAGGTTTTCAACAATAATCAATTCCATATTTCCTTAGAAGACCAAGATAAAAATACCTTTACTTTCTTGTGGGGAACATTTGCATATAATGTCTTACCTTTCAGATTGTGTAATGCACCTGCTACATTCTAGCGGGTTGTGTTGAGTATTTTTGTAGATTGAATTCATGATTGTGTTGAAGTGTATATTGATGAATTTACTATTTATGGCGATACATATGATGAAGCTAAGGAGAACCGTGAAAAATTTATTAAATGATGTATTGATACTAATATTTCTTTAAGTCATGAAAAAGGTCATATTTTAATGATTGAAGGTATTGTTCTAGGTCATATTTCTGCAAAAGAAATTGAAGTGGATCCTAAAAAGGTAAAAATAATTCAATACTTTCTTGTGCCTACCTCTCCAAAGGATGCACACACTTTTCTAGGATATATTGGTTATTATAGAAGGTTTATTCAAAATTTCAGCAAGATTCCTCACCTCTCTTTGTTTTGCTATGGAAAGATGTTGATTTCTCATGGACACCCGAGTGCTAACAAGCCTTCAATGAAATTAAAGGTAAAACTATAGCTACACCTATGTTGTGAGGACCTAATTGGGAATTACCATTTCACATACATATTGATGCATCAGATAATTCCATGGGATTTCTGCTTGGGCAAAAGGAAGACTCTCCTTTACTCTATCTATTACATTAGTAAGAATTTTATTGGTGCAGAGGTAAAATCTACTACCAATGAGAAGGAGTTCTTGGTTGTAGTCTATGCAATAAATAAATTTCACCATTATATAACTAGATACAAGGTTTTTGAACATACAAACCACTCTAATATTAGATTTTTCATGGATAAACTAGTTATTATAGGATGAGTGATTCGGTGGATGCTTCTTTTGCAAGCATTCAACATTACTATCCTTGAAAAAATAGGATGAGAGAAAGTAGTGGCTGATTTTCTATCTAGACTATAGCATAATGATGAACCAATTCTAGTGGATGATACTTTTATTGATGAAAAGCTTTTTACTATTTCTATAAAGAGCCCATGGTTTCTTGATATTGCTAACTATCTTGTTACCTATCAGTTTCCACCCCACTTCTCCTCATGAGAACATCGAAATATCATAGGTCTTAGTGGGAAATATAGGTGGATAAATGGTTTAATTTTCCATACTATTATTGATAATGTTATGCATCGTTGCATTTTAGAGGAAGATGTATTTAATATAAGCCTTGTGGAGTCCATTTCGTGGCACAATGAACAACTAATAAATTTTTAACTATAAGATATTATTGGACAACTATCTACAAGGATTGTAAAAGTTTTTTTTAGAATTTTCATACGCTTCAACGTATGGGTTTGCATACATTCTTTGATGAGATGCCTTTACACCCCTAATTATCCATACAAACATTTGAAAAATGGGGTTTAGATTTTGTAGGGCCCATTAATCCTTCTTCTCAGAATAAATAATACATTTTGTTTTGTATAGATTATGTCACTAATTGGGTAGAGGTAGTAGCCTTAAAGCATGCTAGGGATACCGAGGTTGATAACTTCTTGTATTATGAGATTTTTACTAGGTATGGTGTGCTCAATGAAATTGTCATAGACCAGGGAGAATAGTTCACCTCTGATTTGGTTTCTTCATTGGTTTAAGGGTATGAAATAAAGCATTGTAAGTCTTCTCCATAACATCCACAAGCTAATGGGCAAGTGGAAGTGACCAACCAATAATTGGAGAATATTATCACAACGATAGTAGAATTGCTCAAGAAAGACTCGACAGATAGACTTCTCCAAGAATTTTGGGCCTACTGCATAACATGGAAGAGAACCACAAGACTAACACCATATGAGCTTATCTATGGAAAGAAGGTTATCTTTCCAATTGAGTTTGAAGTAAAGACTCTTTGTACCACTCTTCAACTTGGGATGAATTTGAGTGATGCTCAACTCCATTCTTTAGATGAGATGTGTGAGGAGGCCCTTCTTCATGCAGAGGTGGTGTAAAAAAAAAGAGTACAATGGAATGACCTCTTTATTTGGTCACAATAATTCCAACCCAAGGACTAGGCATTGCTTTATGACTCTCAGTTCTATGAATTCAAAGGAAATTTCCATACTCGCTAGCTTAGTCCTTATGAAATTCAGACTATGTATAAAAATGGTGTTCTTAGATTGTGCACTATGGATTCAAAGAACATGGCTCTTCTTGTTAATGGGCATCATTTGAAAATTTACAAAAATCCCCTTTCAAAAGAAACTTTTGTTTGTGATATGGAAAAGGAGCTCAATCTTGTTCTTGTCACCTCTTTGGAATAATTTAGAATACAAATGCATATATTAAAAAATTAAAAATAAAAGATCCAACAATGAAAACCTTCAGGCATTATTGTACAGTGAATGCTTGAAAACTGGCTTCAGGTGAGTATTCACTATTGAATAAACTTAGGGGTGAAAAATGAGATATGGAAAGTCTACTATAAAAAAAAAGTACAAAATAAGAGAAAAAAAAAAAACACAACACAAAAACACAACAAAGACACATGTGTGACCAAAGTGCACGGTTGTGTGTTCATTTTTTCTTCCTATCGCTACATATCCTATGATGCAATAAGAACCTTTTCCTTATAGTTTCTATCAATTAATCAATATTCTACTTATTATGCAATCTCAACGACAACTCTTGATGGGTCCTGACTTCTCTGTCTGGTTGTCCTTTCAGGTTCCTTAGCGGCCTTCTTCACTATTAATTTTCCATGCGGTTTCATTTTTTTGTCCTTTCATAGTAGCAGTCTTGTCACCACGTGTGATAGACACTCTATTTTATCTGATTTATCCTTCCATGTGTTAGAATATTATCCTATTTTTCTCTCCACATCTATGTCACATCACCTCTTTTGTGGTCATTCTTATTTTCCCTCATGTTGCTTCATTATAAATTTTCATGCTACATTTTTATGAATCTGCTATGGGATTTATTCCATTGTTTGTGACATCATCATGTGATCTAGTTTGCATGCATTCACCACTCTAGCCATCACATCCACTCCACTTGTCTCAAGGTTATTGGTATTAGGGAGTATTCTTTTCATTTTTTCAAACTTATTAAGTATTATTTCATTTTTCTTAATAATGATTTGGCATGCTCAAGATGGTTCATCCTTAAGCTGAGGGGAGGTGCACAAGATAATTCCTAGGATGTTCATTATTAATTTTATTGGAGAAATTTTAATTTCCATAATCAGGTTATAATCATGAAATATTTGCCATTATTATTTTCCAACTCATCTGGTCACATTATCTACTACCTTTTGTAAACTACCTGTTCATAGTCCCTACTAGCTGTCTCCATTTTTATCTTTTTCTCCACCCATGTAGCCACTGTGTAAGTTGGAAAGGTAATTCATGCCACAGTTTGAAACCATGGGAGGAGATCATACTAGAAGGGAACCTGCATCAATGAAGAAGCTCCTAGCCAGTGAGGAGGCATATAAAATATTTCGACATGACTCCTGGATAACATATTTAAGAAAGATGTGTGGTTTTGATGATATGGTTGCTTCAGAGTTTTCCATGGTGTTTCACAAGAATGAATTCACTTTGAGGGGATTGGGATTTCTAGTTATAGTGTAGAAAATCGCTACAATCACTAGACTTCCATAGACAGTTGACTCATTCTTTTCCTCTGCTTCCTCTTATGTCACAAACCTCAAGTTTCAACGTAAGCAATTTCTATAGAGGGGGAATCTATTGATGTGGTGCAGGTTTAGGGAACTAAACCTAAATCTCTTCCACAACCTTGGGATGAAGTTCCCAAGTTCTCTATTTAGTATATCACCTATGAGGGAGGGTACATGTATCTTTGTTCCCATCACTTTTCGCTTATGATACATTTGTAAAATGTTGTTTTGGTTAAAATTCCATACTACTTACATTGTTCCCTATAATGGAAATGTAGTCAATTTCATAGGGGACAGTAGAATTCACTTGCACATCACAAATTGATTAAATTAATTGTAATGCATGGGCTCCATTTTTCTAAACCTCCTCTAGAATGGGATGCTTTTGTAAACCATGAAAGAGGAAATGATGAAACTCCAAGGTGTTCCAAAAAGAAGGTAATAGAGGAAACCCTAGTAGGTGAATCCTCTAACAAAAATAGAACAAGGGAAACCCAAGTTAGTGAAACATCCTCTAAAAAGGAGAAAATGAAGGAAACCCTAGATGAATCTCCTAAGAAAAATAGGGTCATCTCTATAGTGGATGACACAAAACTATAGAAGGCTAAGAGAACACCCCCAACTAAGTCAAAGAAATAGAAAACTCCCAAATCCACCAAGTTGGATAAACTTGTAGAAGCGGTCGATTCAATGTCTGATGTGAAAATTATAGATATGAACCCTAGCTAGAGAAAAAGAAAGGTGGATAGAGAGCTCCATAGTCAAAATAAACATAAAAATAAGCAGCGAGTTGAGCAAGAACAAAGGAAAATTCCTACCCTAGAAGAATTGGAAAACCTTGATCAAGAAAATATATGTGATGATGAGGTATCATGTCAAGAAACAACAACAGTGGGGAAGGAAACTGGAGACAAACAAGAAACCAAAAGAAAGGATGTATTTAGAGATGAGAACCTCACAAAAAATGTAGGGGAAGAACATGAGGAGCCTTTCCTTGAACATGAAGAGAAGACATATGAAGAAACCCTAAGTGAAAATGTAGGCTATGAAGAGAATACTGTGTAAGGAAATCTTAGTGAAAAAATGCCTTCCAATGCAAAATCCACTGGAAATAACTGTAGAAAATTTCACTTAATTCAAATTATAGTCATTAAGATGCACATTTAATAGAACAAAAAAGTAAACTAATTAGATAACACACATAGAATTGAACACTATTTTTACTATTTTTATGAGGGAAAAACCTTATGGGAGGAAAACCCACACACCAAGCAAAGTCACTTTGTTTTAAAGTAAATAATGTTTAAATACAGAGATATAGAATTATGTTCCCAAATTTTAACTCATAGTATTAACTTCAAAAACACTATGTTTCTCTCTAATCAGTCTCTCTCTCCAAATAAAAAATACAATGTTACCAACCATTATAATGCATACTACATTACAACATTATCAATGAATCTAAATTCCAAGCCAACCCTAGAAACCAACCAATTTAGTTTATTTAGACAAACAGTCTTGATATGATCTCAATCATCTCATAGTGTCATCAAACTCAATTCAAAATAAACATAAATTACCAAGTAATTTCAATTCAATCCATCAAAAATCATCAATCAATCATTGCTCTCCAACCTAGCACTTGTTGGGTCCCACCACAATTTTATTCACAAGTTACTGAGTCAAAAAATGTCAAGTCACCTAGTCACCAAATGTACACCGCTTAGTCAATCCCACACACATTGTAGGAGTCTGTTGGGACCCACCACAAGGGGTGTGGGGTTAGCGGGTATCGTAGGATTTTTTTTAATCAGAACCATTGATCGATATATAGAACATCACTTCATCATGTTCCCCACTGCCACCATGACATTTGAGTCACCACTGATAAGCCAATGCTCACACACCTAGCAAGGTAACAACTAGGTCCCACCAAAGAACTGTGGAGCTAATAGGGAGAACATATTACACTATCAACATGATGTCCATGTCATCACCACTAGCCAATCCCACACACCTTAATTGGCTTGTCATTGTGGTCGATAAGTTGGAGGTTTCCAAAACCTCATAAGTCCCAACTTGTGGTTCTAGAGTTCCAATTCTCTGTGACCTTGTGATCGGTTAGTTTGAGGTTTCAAAAATTCACAACTCTTGACCGATGGTTTCAAAGTTCTATTTTTCCATGATCTCACAACATTCAAGCCAATTAAGGGAAAAAAATAACACTGCTACAAAAAAATGATCAAGCCAATAAATATGAGCCACCTATTTCCAACATATTGTAGGAGAGGAACATAATCGAGGTAAGAACCCTCATGAGAAATAATACATTCCAAAATGTGCCCATCCTAGTGCAAAGGAGGTTGTTGGTTTTTAGGAGGCGTTTTTAGGAGGCCTTGAAGGCCATTGTTGTCTTTACTACTGAGATTTCAAAAGAAGTATGTGAAGAGACATGTATTCCCGTTGGACAATTGTGTCAAATAATTACACAACTTCAGGTGGAAAATCAACAATTGAAGACTTCAGGAGCTCATTACGTTAAATAATCCATATAAGGAAGAAGTTGATAAAATAAAAAATAGAATTATGTGCAGAGGTAGGGTCTCCTATAGAACTAAGGGTCAACATGATAGAATCAACCACTAGCATAGCTCAACCAATTTTTGTAGGAAAAAACTAGTTTATACTAGTTGTTTGCATGAGGACATGCAAATTCCTTAAGCAAGGGGGAAAATGATGGGTGAAAAAAATGTCTAATTCTTATGCCCTTTTTGTTTCATTTTATTGCCCTTTTCTAGGTTTGCATGCCATTATTTATTATGAGAATGAAGAAATATTTAATATGTTTTGAAAAATGGAAGAATACGTCTAAAATACTAAATTGTTGAGATAATAGTCTAGTTTGATTGATTTACAGTAGGAACTGATCGTGATGAAGGGAATAGCCATGCAAATGATAACCCTTGAGGAGAATCAGACATGCGGGGGTAGAGGATGGACCAAACATGTTGTGCAATTATTTACCTCTATTTTCGCCTTATATTTTGAAATTGTTGATTTAAGTTTATGGCCTATGGCCAAACCAAAGACTATTAATATTTGGTTTGTTGGCCATTGGACATAAAAAATTGTAACCTCTTTTAATATTATTCTATAGTATTTGGTGTACTGGCCATAGGTCCTAGTAGTGATAAGTCGTATATAAATATGTTATGGTTTAGATTGTGGAATATATAGATATAATAGAGAATAGACATATATATATATATTTTTTGGTTCTACAACTAGATGAGTTGGATGATTGTGATATTGATGAGCATAACATACTTCTTCTCACTTGCCTTGTGACCCAGAGGAAGGGCCCACTCTTGGGACACTCAATGAGATTATTTTATGTTTGAACTAGTTAGAATTTGTATTTTGTGTGATTTTTTTTCGATTTTCGCAAGGTGTGAACAGTTTATGATTTCAATTCCTTCTTAAATTCAAAAAAAATTGATACTTGGCTAATGTGGTTAATCTAATATTAAATTAAAGTTTTATGATTGGTGTGATCAGTTCACCGTCAGATGCAGTTGTTACTTGAAGAATAAAAGGTTTTTAATAGTTTATTTATCATTCAATTATATGCACTGCTTTTACAATTCATTCTATTCTATTATGTTTTGTGAAATTTTTGACATACTTGGGAATCTCTATTATATTGTGAACCTCCTATCGCATTGCAAACTTCTTGTCACTCCAAAAATTCCTATTGCAATAGAAACTAGAAGCCAAATTATTTTTTTTCCAGAGTGTTAAATGCATCCATCCCCACTCAGTTTAGTAGTTTCAACCCTTAGGTAGACTACCACAAAACCCTTCAGAAGATTACAATCCTTGGATTGGCACTAAGGGATAAACTAAGGAAACCACTATGAAATTCGTAAGGATTGATCTAAATACATTTACCAATTAGATAGAATTACAAGGATAGTTCATGTCCAAAATCCATCCAAATTTTAATCCAATCCCAAGGTAAACCCCCATTTACCAACAACAAAACATTTTTCCCTCTCGATTTATGTTTACAAATTTTAGGTGGAAGATCTCTTGAAGAGAAATATTGAAAAGTTATCAAAGTTGCATTTTTTGTCACCATTCTTGCAATTTCATGGAAGCTCACCTATAGGATTTATTTCTAGTTGTTCGATTATGAAAATTGAGGATTTGGGAGTGTAGACATATTAGAAGATAATCGAGAAACCATTTTTATAGAGCCCTAGCCAGAGCCCATTCGCCATAGGGTGAATGAGTCCTTAGTTAGCTTTGAAAAATCACTTTTGGTGACTAGTACATATCATTTTCTCTTTCTTAGATCTAAATTTTGATTTCCGATTCCATCAGAGTTCAGCTTAATATATTAGATGCACTTTGTAGATTGAATTTTGGAGTTAGCTTTCTATTTTTAATCTTTCTCCCTAAAGTTTTGTTTAATCAGGATCCCCATCCTTGCAAAAAATGAAATTAGTAGATTCACACCTTGACTTGACTCACCTTAAGATTGACAGTCCTTTCATTGTGTGGATCTCATTTTCTAATGAAATAGAGGATAATAAGTCCATCCTAACCCCATTTTCCCCCTTTCATATTGATGCACCTATTTTTCATCTTTTCATTTTGGTGAACTTGAGTTTGATCATTGCATTTTTCTGATTTTGGAGTGCACTTTCACCCTAGATTTAGATCTTTCATTCATTTACGTTTCATTTAATTTCATTGAGTCTCATTTATCTTGAATTAGTTTGAATTTGATTTAAGGGTTTTAGGATTGCATCTTTGCATTCTTTAAAAAAAGGAAAATACAAAAAAAAAATATTCATTTTTCAAATCATTTACATAACATTGCATCATCATTCTTTTGTGTTTGAAAATTTTAAAAAAAATTCACATCAAATTAGCTTTCCTAGTTTGTCATTTTGTCATATTTTGTACTTGCATTCAACATTAGTTTCACAAAAAAATCAAACTGTAATTTTATTTTTCTAATCATTATCTGGAAATAATTAGAATCATCTAAGAAATCTGCAAAAAAAATTTAAAAACCCTAACCTAGGACCCTTTCACCCCTGAGTGAATGAATCCTTGATGAGGGTTATTTCCAGATTTTTTGGGCATTAAAATTTTTGTTCCTCCATTCCATTTGTTGTTTTCAGTTTTCAGTATTAGTTTACATATTTTGTGTTACGTGAAATTGATCATATTTATCTTAATTTGATAAATTCAGTGCATTGTGTGATTTTAAAATTGCATGTACAAGATATTATTTTCAATATTTTGCATTATGTAATCATAAAATTACCCTGTTTAGAATCTAAAATATTTCATTTACATATTTTCATTCTAGGTTACATTATTTCATTTCACCTTATTTCCATTTTGGGTGTGTACCAAGTTTGTGAATCTTGTATGAGATTTACAACTTGGTGTCCTATTATCAATAATATTGTGAGACATATTTCAAGAATCATTTCATCCCATGATATACCATTCACCATGGATCTTGGTTTCTCCAAGTCTTTCACTAATAGTGTTGATAATTAACCCTCTATAGATCATAGCCTTCATACCTCATTTCCAATGAATTCCCTACCTTCAAACAATGTGCATGATGTTTATCATATCCCACAAGAAAAAATAAGAAGAATGGATGAAGAAATAGAAAAGTTGGAAAACTTTTTGAATAGTGAAAAAATTGATATTAGTGTCATTCCTACTTTAGATAACATAAGGAAAATGCTTGAAAGCAAACATGAAAAGAGATTGTATGAATTCTAGCTCATATTGTTGGTAAGAACAACCCTACCTTGACTATTTTTGCTCAAGCTTTGGGTATACTCAAAGCCAATGTGGAAATTCAATTCCTCCTTCTACAACCCTCACCTCTATTCCTAAATAGACTAATTCTCATGTTACCACAACCATTCAACCCACTAGTAGTGTCCACTAGAAATTCCTCTACCTTTTTGCATTAAAATCTTATATCTCCTCAACAATCCTCCCTTATAAATCTACAATTCACTTTCCCTCCACAAACATACACCACTCCACCTTATTCACCTCATTCTCACAATAAAAACAATGATGCAATCCTTAACATTATTTTGCAAAAAATGTCATCCCTTCAACAATAGATCACAACCTTAAACCAAAACAACTATGACCAACCCACACAATACATAAAAAATAATCCCTTTTCCTTGGAGATACTGACAACACAACTACCAAAAGGTATAGAGGTTTCTAGATTTGAGAAATATGGTGGGAAAGGAGATCCTATTAGCCATGTTTTCACTTAGACCACCCTATGTAGTGACTTCATTTTTGAAGATGAACTCTTGGCTAAGATATTCCCTAGATCATTTAAAGATGTTTCTTTAGAGAGGTTTCTCTCCTGAAAAAATAATTCAATTAGTTCATTCAATGAACTTATTGATTCCATTTACAGCCACTTCCAAATTCACATGGGTCCCAAGATGACCCTAACTAATTTGATGACATTTAAACGAAAGGATGACGAAAAGGTCACCGATTTCATAGCACAATATCAAATGCTTTATTCACAAAAAAAAATTAAGATTCATGATGTCGACCTTCAAAGAATGTTTACTATCATTGTGCAAGACAAAAAAAAAACATGAGATGATGAGATTTCCTTCCTTCACACAATTGTGTACAACCCTTCATGATTACCAAAATTCAGTTAGTAGTCATGGATTGAAAGCTCTATCTAACCATTCTAAAAGTTTGAATCTACACCTCAAAACAATTAGAAACCTTTCAATAAATAAAATAGGGGCTTCCTCCAACTTAATCCCCCTCAATCTAAACAAAATGTTAACACCCAAGTGGTTTTTATAAAGATGAAAAGACCATATGCCCTTGCGGATAGAAATAGATAGTTCACACCTCTACTTGTTACCCTTCATAATACAATGTTGAAGCTCTTAGAAACTAATTTGATTTCCTTTCCTCTTATTAGAGATCTTGATCCTACTAAGCCTTTACCTCACAACTATAGACCAAATTCCTATTTCCATTTCCATCGAAAAAATGTACATGATACAAAAAATTGTAAGCATCTTAAACATCTTATGCAAGACCTCATTGATTCTAATCATATCCTAATTAGAGGTGTTAATGATCAAGGTAATACATTTGTCACTCCTCCTAATCAAAATTTGAAAATATTTACCAATCCTATGCCTAACCATAATATCTCCTTTGTAAAAGCTAGTAAAATAAAGAATGATGTGATGAATGTTGACACAGTTGATGAACATAGGAAAAACAAACTTGTAGATATTTTGATTGATTTTATTGATGTTAAATATTGTGAGGACCTAACTAAAATGTTGCTTGGTATTTATTTCTCACAACAAGACATACTTAAACATGCACTCAATGGTCCTCTTTACATAGCTAGAAGAATCAATAACAAGCCTACTAATAGGATATTAATTGATCTCATTTGTGTAGAGAATGTGATCACCAAAGAATTCCTATTTTTGCGTGAGCTCTATCAAGATACATATGAAAATTTGAAAGAACAAATCAAAATGCATAATGGTTTTTCATGCCCTACGATTTTCTCAATAAATCTCCCCTAAAGGTTGGACCGAAATAATTAAATGTATCATTCACCATCATCCTATTGTTGGACCAATTTCATGTAAAGTTAGGCTATCCATGAATTTTCTCCATGAATCCCATCCTATTAGTTGTACATAATTTCTTAAAGTTTCCATTTCACAATGAGATATTAATTGTGCATCCATTTGGCTTTAATCTTGTGTCTTCCCATGGGAAATTTTCATTGGATTTCTTTTGGCCTAAGCCTATTGAACCTATTAGACCCTGTGAAGACTTATTTTTCAAATCCTATAAATTTTTTAAGGAAAATTGCATAGCATAATTATCCCTTACAAATATGTCTCAACCTATGATTAAGCCACCCATTTTTGACGAAATCATGATTGAACCAAAAGCCCTCCCAAATATCCAAGACCAACCTATGAAAAATCCTTCACCCATTTCATATAAGAGGCCATGAGACAATAAAAAAAATCTCGTTGTGCCTCCTAAAGTCAAAAAAGTTTACAAAGCTAAAGATATATTGGTTGAACAACCTCCCATGGTTCCTTTCGTTCCTCCCTTAAGGGAAGAAAATAAACCCATAGTTGATAAACCTGCTCCTACACAAACATAACTTGAAAATTGAGTGAAAAAAAATCTAAATTATAGAGAGAATAGGCATATATGTCATGTTATTTCTCATTTGTTACAAACATAAGAAGAAAATAAAATCATAGAAAATCAAATTCCAAACTTGTCTCCAGAAAGGCATGATGCCTCTCCTCCCTCGTTGTAGCATAAACATAAACAAACTTCTATGGATATTGTCATTAGAACTCCCATTGTGATTAATCTAGATGATGACATTTAAATTTCTAACATTGATGAGGAAGTGTATAACGAGCTAAATCTAGTGTTTTCCTCTTCTATGAGCTTAAAATACAATCCTCCTATTAAGAGTGTTGAACTTGGTACATGTCCTAGTTCGGTACTTAATGTTGTCCGTTCGACTAGGTGTTCACCTTCCATATATATTGAACAATATTTGGATGTAGATGACTTGTTATAGTTTCACTCGCATGTACCTTACTAGTATCTTTTGCATTTTTCTTTGTGTGTTTTCATGTGCATAATGTGATCCCTTGTTTTTATGTTTGATGTATCTCTCTCCGTGTGCATTCCTTTATTTGTATCTACATTCTTCTATATGTTCTAAATATTTATCATTTCTTTTTTCTTGTGTTTTCCTTTTAGCAATGATGCAAAGCATCAAGACATTTAGATCTCTTCCATGTTGACCCAAAATATTTTTCTTTGTTTTGGCTATCTATGTGTCATTCTTCCTATTTTGTGAATATTTTGGGAGTGATGATGTTTTCTATCTCTATAGAAACATTGTAGCAAAGGCATACTAACCCTGAACTCATAGATCCCTTACATATTTTTGAGGGCAACCCATTCCCCTTACATGATTTAGTTTCATTCGATAACATATGACTTGGCATAGGGATTTCCAAATAAGCTCTCAAGTCTCCCTTATGGTTAGCATTGAATATTTGATACTTTAAAGAAAATCTCATAGAAATGGTGTTAGCAATCACTTTAAAGTGGGGGCATACATTGAAACTCTTGCTTCACTATATGATTTTATTTCTTCTTGTGATGTGTCCTTTTCTTGGTGGTGTCATTGGGTTTTATTTCCTTCGAGAGCATGATATTTCTTGGTGTATGACTTTCCTCTTAGTGGTGATGCTACATGTTTAATTCCGTAAGTTGTGATTCTCTTATTCTAAATTTTTCCTCTCTTGGAGACATTAGGTACGATTATTCCTAAGAAGAGAACTTACACAAATTAAGCAAAGTCCCTATGAAAAAATTGTTACCAATAACCATGTTCGTAAGTGTTTATAATAAAACAACTTGTTAGCCTTGTGAAGCTTGAACCCATTCAAGGTCACCAAAAATAACACACCTTACTTTCTAGTAGAGCCTTACCCATGTTCATGAGTTCTTAGCATAACGTAGCTTGTTAGGCCTTATGAAGCTTGAAGTATTGTGCTGTGGTTCCTTACTAAAGTTGTCAATATAATAGCTTTGATATGGTATGGGAGCCTAATAAGATTCCCATTTTCCACCTATTGGGGACTCACCTAGTGGAGGGATTGAGGTTCCATTAGCTTGTGTGAGTTTATGTGTTGATTTTATAGTGGACATTGAGTTCTTCTTCTGAATATATTGGACAAACAACCTACACTTGATCTACATTGAGTTGGAAAAACATTCAAAACTTGATCCATCTCCATTTCCTCTAGACTTTGATGTTATATGATTGAGTATATTTGTCATTGTTGCATACATATGTGTCCTGAATTTCTACTTTAGTGTGAATTTTGCATGGGGTCATACTCTCACTAAAGTGGGGGCTAAATGTAGTGTAGGGAAAAGTATCCATTTTCACACTTAATCTGGGAATATTAATAATAAAATTAACTAAATTATGTCTTAATTTAGTATTGTAATATGTGTTTTACATATTCACATTAAGTTTAGGGCCCTATTAAATAAAATGGACATAATTTTTCCTTGATGTGTTATTTTAAAGAGTGCCTTTACACTTTCACACTCATCTAGGGCTTTACTAATTAATTGAGCTTATTTTTCCTTAATTGGACCCTTTAATTCAAATCCAAGCCTAATGAATTACAATTTCTGAAGAGGAAAACCCGACATTCACTAATTCCATGACATAAAATCATCTACAACATTTATTTATGGCTATCTGACTATAAAAATTAGGGATTTGGGAGTGTAGAAATAGTATAAGAGACCGAGAAACCATTTTAAAGAGCCCTATCTAGGACCCATTCACCATAGGGTGAATGAATCCTCAGTTAGCTTTGAATTTATTTTTTTGGTGATTGATACATATAATTTTCCCTTTCTTAGATTTGCATTTTGATTTTTGGTTCCATCAAAATTGAGCTTAATCTATTAGATTCACTTTGTAGATTACATTTTGGAGTTTGTTTTTTATTTTTAATCTTTCTCTCCAAAGTGTTGTTTAATTAGGACCCCCATCCTTGCAAAAAAATGAAATTAGTATATTCACACCTTGAATTGAATCACCTTAAGGTTGATAGTCCTTTCATTGTGTAGATCTCATTTCCTAGTGAAATAGATGATAATAGGTCCATAATAACCCCATTCTTCCCCTTTCATATTGATGCACCTATTTTTCATCTTTTCAAGTTTTTTCAATTTCCCATGTTTAAAAATTTGAGGAAGGAAGGATCTTTTGAAGTAACCTACTACCAAAATATCCTATAGATAAGGTGGTGCTACTTGAAGTTACAAGACAACTATGCACTTAAAATAAATTGGTGAAAGATATGCATAGGTTTGATGTGCCTTATCCTATTATAGTTGGTAGAGGAGAATATGCTTGTCCTCCCTACCATTCAATAGAGGAATCTGATGTATAACGAAAAATATTACATGTGAATTTTTATTATGCTAGGAAACACTTTGATCCATATGATAATATGGAGAAGTATGTGGTTAGACAATACAACCATAAAATGGATATTGAGTACTTTTAGGAAAAAAAGTTAGTTGATCAAGAAAATAGGTCTTATTCTATATTATCACTAGAAATATCAAGAAAATTAGGGTCATAATGGTACCCAATAAAGTTAAATATGATGGAAAGGTGGTTCAAGAAGGATAATTCAACAAAATAGTTAACATGCCAATACCATTTGTAGAGTGTTCAGAACAAGAAGTAACAAACCATGACCAAATAATGAGGCTAATAATGAGATTTATAGACACCGAAAATTGGTCTAGGCCTACGAACACCACTTTCGACATAATTTTCTATTATCCATGGTCATGATAAAATAATGTTAATTATTCAATTACCCTTTCTAACACATATTTACTCTATTAATTAAATGCCCCTTAATTCATTAATTCACTAATTCATAAATGACCTTTGTTCAACTTTATTAATTAAATAAATCACTTTTTTTTAATTATGTTGCTAACTAATTAATTCTTCCTTCTTAATTAAATAATTTATTATTTAATTACCCCTTTGTCATACTTCAACTATAATTAAATATTTATTGTTTAATTATTCATTTAACCCCCTTTATCTATAATTAAATATTTATTATTTAATTTATTCAAATCCACCTTTACAATAGTCAAATTAAATAAATTATCTTTATTTATTTAATTAAATCTCAGTGATCCCACAATAGTGGCTTACAATTTTTGGCCAAACTAGACACTGCAATTATTATTTTTAACCAAATCTTCATATTCGGGAACGTATAGCGGCTAAACCGTGAGGAATTTGAAGATGATGCGAACTAGAGTCTCATCACATTTTGTCTGCAGATTCTATAAATATTTTTTTCAAAATTTTGGAGTTAGATTGCACTTTTTTTTCCATCTCCCACGAAAACTATTTTTTTCAGAAAACAACATTTTTAAAAAGTGATGCTCACCGTATACAACATTACTTTTTTGTATGAAGGATAAAATTCTATTTCTTTCGAATTTAGATTTTTAACTACGATATCCTAGCACTTTGATTTGGTCTCATAGTTTTTTATTGAATATTGTTTCCTTAATCAAGTTTCAAAGTCAAACCAATTGCAATTCAAAGATAGGCGGACTATATACAACATAACATTTTTTGTATGAATCTAAATTCAATTTTTTATTTTTTTAATGGATCAAGGACATTAATACCCAGCCTCAACGTATTTTTAAAAATTTTATTTTGATAATCTACTATTTTTCCACATGCGCAAAACAAAGAGTTTGATTTTCGGTGAAAAACCTATGTTTAATAAAACTAAAAAAACACATATATAGTAAAACCAAAACATATTAAAATTTAATTCATTGGATAGCTCGTTCTAAGGACTACCATCTTCCAGTTGATTTTGTGAAGTCTCCTCCATTTTCATCCTCAACCCGAGCTTCGAAGGGCATAAATCTGCTAAAATATGGTGGAAGAGGGGGAGAAGGGCAAAAAAGAGGGGTTCAAGCGAACCCCCCTTCGAACGAACCCCCCTTTTTTTTGAATTTTCCATTCATTTCTATGAAGAAATGTGACATCATAGGGTTCAAGTGAACCCACCATGCAAAAGGGGGTTCGATCGAACCCCTCTTTTGGGTTCGTGTGAACCCCCTAGTTCGAACGAACCCTTAAAAACATTAAATTTTGAATGTGAGCATTTTTACATATTTTCTTCCTCATAAAAATTGTACACCACTATTATGGGTTTACCCATCTCTCACTTTCTAATGTTGAATTAAATTAACATTTAATTCATTTTTAATTATTTATGTCACATTGTTCTATCAATCAGTTGACTAATCATTCACTCACCTTTTGACTCAAGATCTATTTATAGTTCTCCAGTTATCTCTGGATTCAACATCTGATTATCTCTACGAGAGGACTCTATGTCATAACTAGTCAGTTAACTAGTTCTAACTCATATGCATGATGTGTTTATTAATTAAATATTTTTATTTAATTAATTAAATCATGTTTGCATTCAAATGCATTATTCTTCAACTTCTAACTTTGTCTTTGACATTCAAAGTCTATTTCTTCTATTTTCGAAGACTCTTAACTGAAGATTAAGATCTTGAACTCGTGTTCTAACTCACATTCTAACTTAATCTTTATCCTATAGTATTTTCTGACTCATGTTCTAACTCATGTTCTATCTGACACAAAAATCACATCACATGGCATTCATCAATCTCATCCATCGATCTCTCTTTGAATCTGAGCTGATCGTTCGAAAACCCAAAATTTATAAAATGGTTTGTCATTATCATTATTCCTCCTCTCAAAATCATACACTTTTGAGAAGAAACTTATCTTCGATATTTTTCTTAGACACTCGAAGATGTTATGCTTGCATCAATACTAAAAATCTGAGGGTAAGAATATTGAAACAACAAAATGGAGAAGAGCAATCAAGATAATACAAAGGAGTGAACGCATATTCGGTGAGATCTTTTCAATTAATTTTCTTAGTTATTAATTATGTTTACTTATTAATTCTTTGTTGTTTTTTATTTAGATTGTTTGTTAGTTTAGAATTAATCATTGTAATATGTGCAACTATTAGCATTTAATCTCCCAAGTAGAAATCTAGGTCATACAATTATGTTGCTAGAGATGCATGTACTTCAAAATTTATTAGTGTTTTCATTAGGTTTGGCCAACTTGGTGTTTCCACATTACATCAAAATTTTGCATTGATTTGACAAAGTGTGTGTGTGATCCAAGATGTTGTTTGGGTCCTAAATTAAGCATGTAATTGGTCCTCTCACATTCTTATCCACCACGGGAATGTTGAGTAGCCGACCTAGTTTGAATTTGTAACTTGAATTTGGAGAGCCCACCTTGGTGAATGTTTCTAAGGTTGAAGATGGTATAAAAATGAATCAAGGTGTAGCAAATTGATCATCCATCCATCATTCGATTCGAGCAAGAGAAGAGTGTGTGAACAAGTACAAAAATCAGAGTTTGGAAGAGTGAATCAAGGGAGTAGTACTTTATTGTATCTACAATCTTTTGATCAAGTTGTGAAGTGTGTGGAGCTCCTAGTGGTGGATATTTATCTATTTATTTGTATTTTTATGTAGGCAGTGAGCCTCTATTTTTGGATAGTGTGTCATAAGGCAGTGAGCCTTTTGTATGTGGGCAGTGAGCCCTTAGGAAGTGATCCTGTGTATCCGGTTTTCAATTCTACTATATTGTGAGTTAATCCTCACCATGATTTTTCCATCATTGGGTTTTCCATGTAAATTTTGTGTCTTTGGTGTTGTGTTTTTGTTATTCCCAGTTCATGTTCACACTTAATAACAGATTGAAGAGAAAGTGGAATTGATTAAGTTTATAAGAAAAGTGATTTGATACAACTGATTCACCCCACTCTCATTTTTCTCGTGCATTTCAACACACAACTCTCAAGTGGTTAGACAAATAATTAAGAAAGAGCAATTTGTAATAGAAATTATTGAGCAATTTGTAATAGAAATTATTGATATAAATGTGGAGAGTTTTTAACCAAAATAGAGAAACTAAAAGAAAACAAGAGCTAAAATAATATCCCACATATGATGAGGAGGAAGAGAGTATTATCTTGGGTTGTATTCCTTCTAATGTTCATAATGAATAAAATGAGATGCTTAATGGTCATATTCTCGTGGAAGAGGTGGAAGAGGTTTTCTTAAAGATGAAATAAGGGAAAGCCCTTAGCTTAGATGGCTTCCTAGAGTAATATTGCTAAGGATTTGAAACTAAATACTCCTAATCCCAACCATGTGGCTCAAAATGACACAAAAATGGGTTTTCCTATAGAAAATCACAACTGGGATATTATAGAATACATTTCACCTATCTCTCAAGTTCCCTCCTCAAGGTCTATTAGCAATGGCAGAATGCATCTTAGTGTAAGTAGGAGGTAAAATAATTAATAAAATAAATGAGTAAGACCTGAATGATTTTGATTACTCTTAGCCATCTTCAATATCAAAGACTCAGTTTATGTCACAACCTTGTCTCCTAAAAAAAACATGGTGAAACAATGGAAAATAAGTTCGGGTTAAGGTGTGTGTTATAAGGGGTTCATCAACTATGGACCTATTTTCCTTTATTTCATTAAGAAATGAGATCCACACAAAGAATTAACTTACAACCCTTCGATGAGTCAACTCAATGAGGGAATCTACTGATTTTCTTATGATTGAGGATAGGGGTATCAGCCTAAACAACACTTTTGGGAGAAGAACTAAAAATAGTAAATAAACTCAATTATTCTCATTCAAAATTAACACATCAATTTAAATCTCAATGAAAATAGAAATAGTAAAAATTTTATAGATCTGAGAAGGGTTAAAAACTATGTACCAATCACCAAAATGTAGTTTTGAAAGGCTGACCGGAACTCATTTTCCCATAGGCGAATGGGTCTCTATGTAGAGGTTTGAAATAGCTTTTGGAGCCTCTGATGTTAGTTTGTATCTTATGTTTGATCCATGTCACAAAGTTAGAAATTAAAAAATAAATCCTATAGGTGATTTTTTGTGGCTTGGCGACAATGTTGATAGCATTTTACAACTTTGACAACTTTTCCAATTTTTCTCTTCAAGAGATCTTCAATCCTTCTTCAACCTTAGATCTACAACACAAACACAAGAGGGAAAAATTGGTTGTTTTTGGTGAATGGGGGTTTTTCTTGGTCAAACCCCATTTGGATAATTAAACCTTGAATTGAAATAATGAAATATGAAAGGAATGATGAATGAAAAATGTTATGTTGCAACTCACCAAACCCTTGAATAAATATTTGTAGGACTAAAAAATTTATCTTTATCTTACATGGAATGGATTTAATGGATGCGGATCTTGATGCTTGAATTCTTTGACTTTATCTTTGAAACCTACATCACAATGTTAGCTCCAAAAAGATGCATGATTGCAAGAGACTTTGACATGATGCTTGAGATATTGATCGCTGCAATAAATCACTAATAAACTACTCTTGAATTCCCTTTATCATAATTTTATCTTTAGGAATACTTGAATGAAAACTCTAGCTTCTTATGATTTCTTCGGATTCAAATTTAATAAAAATACCTTGTAGTTATAAGTATGTATCCTTAATTTCTCAAAAATTAAGCATTACAAGCCAAAATTGAAATTTAAATTCAGGGACATTAAAATATCACCAAAAAATTATTTTTAATTTATGTTCAAAGGCCTAGGGAGGATCCATTCACCCATGGGATAATTGGTCCCAGGTCCCTATTCGTGGAACACACATTGCTCAAGATAAATTATTATGTCTTGGGATTAATTATTATCGGGTTTCACCTTAAGAAAATGCAATTTATTAGGCTTTTATATGTAAAATAGGGCTTATTGAGGCATAATTAAGTCTAATTTAATTGAGGGGCCCAAAAAAAGTTTTAAATTATAAAGGATTATATTTTTCTACACTATATTTAGCCCCCCACATTAGTGAGAGGATGGCCTTGCATCAAACTCACACTAAAGTAGACCATCAAAAGAGGTCTAATTGTACAATTGTTGGAAATATAGTACAAAAAAGGTCAAGGAGGATTATCAAGCCCCCAAAATCTAATATCTCATGGAAAACCAACAAAGGCACAAGGAGACACATACCTTTGTTAAATATGCATCAACAATGACAAGATACACAAACATGCACTGTCAAAGACTAAAAGAAAGGAAAAGAAAAAGGGGTGGATCAAGCCTCAACTATTTTTCCAACTCAATATGGATCAAGCCTTAGTTGTTTGTCTAAAAAAATTTACAAGTGAAATTCGCTATCTTATATATAAACAACATGCACTCACATGGGCTAGTGAAATTCGTTGTCCACTAGGTGAGCCATGGTAAGTTGCTAGCTAACCATACCAGAGTTATACCTCCATATAACTTTGATAAGGTTCCACACAATATGAACTTTGATATTCATAAGGCTATTGATCTACATTACGCTAGGCACTCATGAAAAAACATGGATCCACTGGAAAGCAAGGTGTGTTATGCTTGGTGGCCATGAAAAATATAAAATCTCCACTAGCAATAAAGTTGTTCTATGCTTGGCGGCCTTGGAAAAGGGTGTTGTAACTTTGATATTCACAAGGCTAGTAAGCTACGTTATGCTAAGCACCCATGAACAAAACATGGATCCACTGGCAAGCAAGGTGTGTTATGCTTGGTGACCATGATACATGCAATAATATATTTAAATGTTTTTTGATTAGTTCATGAAGGTGTCCACTTAGGGAACATCATTCCTAATGTCTCCAAGAGAGGACTAGTCAAGGATTAAATATTTACAACTTAGAGAATGCACTCTATAGAATCACCACTAAGAGGAATGTTATATGCCAAGAAAGGTCCCAATCTTGAAGAACATCAAAACCAATGTCACCAAGAAGTAGACACATCACATGAAATAAGAAGACCACACTAAGAAACATGAGTTATAGTAAAAAAAATCTCAAAATTATAATGCCAATGTATGCCCCCACTTTAAAGAAATTTCTAAAACCCATGTTGTGAGCAATTACTTTAAAGTAGAAAATGATAACTGCTAAAAAATAAAGAAGACATGAGAGCTTACTTAGAAATCCCTATGTCAAACATATGTATCCAAATGAATCTATGTCATCAAGAGGGGGTTTCCCCCAAATTAAATCTAAAAATAACACACAAGGGATCCATAAATCTAGGGTCATTGTGTGTCTTTTCTACAATATTATTATAGAGCTCGAAAATGTCATCATTCCAAAAAAATTCATAGAAATGGAAGAATGACACATAGAGATTGAAAAAAAAGAAAATATTTTGGGTCAAGATGGAAGAGACCTAAATATCTCGACACCTTACATCATCCCTGAAAGGAAAACACAAGAGAATGTAAATGATAAGGGTTTATGACATATAGAAGAATGAGATTACAAGTAGAGGAATGAACATAAAGACATGTCAAATATAATGATATGAGGGATCACATTACACATATGAAATCACACAAAGAACATAAAAATAAGTCAAAGTAAAAGACTAGTAAAGCACATGTGATTCAACCTATAGTAGGTCATCTGCATCCCAATATTTTTCATGATATTTAGAAGGTAGATAACTAGCCAAAGGGACAATAAAAAGTGTTGTAATAAAAATATCACTAAGTTCAACACATGATGAGTCACTCTTTATAGGAGGACCATCATATTTGTTATCATCTAATCTCATGGAAGAGGAAAATAATAAATTCATCTCAATATTCACTTCCTCATCAATCTTAGCAGTATGATCATCATCATCATCTAAGTAAATCGCAACAAAAGGTGTAATTGTAATATCCATGGAAGGTGATTTTTCTTTTTGTGGTCAAGATATAGGATTTTCTTGTTGCAGAGAAGGTGGAGAATAATCATGAATTTCTTGATTCGTTGTTTGATTTTTAGTTGTTTATTCATCATTTTATTGTAATTTATGATCAATAGCATGACATCTATGCCTACACTCTATAGCATTTTATTTTATTTTATTCAATTTTCAAGTTGTGACTATCTAGGAGAAAGTTTATCAACCATAGGTTTATTTTTGTCCCATAAGGGAGGAATGGAAGGAACCATGGGAGTTTGTTCAACCACTTTATCTTTAACTTTATAATCTATTTTGATGTTAGGAGGGACAACGAGACTTACATGGTTATCTTGTAGTCTCTTATATAAAATGCATGAAGGATTTATCATGGACTGGTCTTGGTTACTTGGAAGTTCTTTTGGCTCAATCATGGTCTCATCAATGGTAGGAGTCTCAATCATGGGTTGAGGCATATTTCTAAGGGATAACTCTACTATGTGTTTTTCCTCAAACTTTTGGTAAGATTTTAAAAAGAAGTTCTCACGAGGCCTAATAGATTCCATAGGTTCAGGCCAGAAGAAATCCAATGATAAATTCACATGGGAATACATAGTATTAAAGCCAAAATGATGCACAATAAATATTTTATTTTTAAAGGGAAACTTCAAGCATTTGTGAATAACCGATAGGATAGATTTCATGGAGCGAAGCAACGGGTAGCCTAACTTCACATGAAATTGATCTGATGTTGGGATGATGGAGAATGAAACATTTAATTTTTTGGGTCCAACTTTTAGAGGAAGATGAACCTATCATAGGGCAAGAGAAACCATTATGTGTTTTGATCTATGCCTTCATTTTTTTATAAGTATCTTGATAAAGTTCATGCATAAAAAATAATTCTTCATTGATCACATTCTCTATATAGATGGGATGAATTAGTATCCCATTAGTAGGCATAATTAATTCTTATAGCTATGTAAAGAGGACTATTGGGTTCATGTTTAATTATGTCATTTTGTGAGAAAGAAATGTCAACAAACATATTGGTTAGGCCCTTACGAGGTTGAACTTCAATGATTCCCATCATACGATCCCTAGGATTTTCCTCATTTTTATTCATGTTATTATTCATGTCAAAATTCATCGCATCATTCTTATTTTCACTAGATTTTACAAAGGAGATGTTATGATTTGGCATAGAATTGGTAAAGATTTACAAATTTTGGTTAGGAGGGGAAACATACTTATTACCTTGATCATTAACACCACCAATTTGAATGTGATTAGAATAAATGAGGTCTTTCAAAATATGTTTAAGATGATTATAATGTTTTGTATCATTTCCATTTTTTTTGGTGATAATGGAAAAGGAATTTTTTTATAGTTTAGAGGTAAATGATTTGTAGGATTAGGAGCTCTAATTGGAGGTAATAAAATTAAGTTCTCGTTTAACAACTACAACATGATGAAATGAAGGGTATCACGTAGAGGGGTAAATTGTATATTATTTTCCTTGAATGCATATGGATTTTTTGTCTTTATAGCAGCCACTTGTGTGTCAACATGTTGAGCTAGTTGAGGAGCATTGATTTGTATAAAGCCCTTACTTGGTTTCTTGAATGGTTGGTAGTTTTTTTTAGTCATGGATTAAGATTTTTTAGGATGGTAAGAGGGAGTTTTCACTTCAAGGATAGTTACCAAATTTTGGTAATCACACAGAGCTAGTAAAAATTGTGTGGAGGGGAATTTCATCATCCCAATCTTATCTTGAAGCTTAGTTTGCAAATTCTCAATGAAAATTCATTGGAGATCAGGATCAAGAATCCTAGTGTTGATTTGTGAGGTAAGTAATTGATAGTTTGAGATAAAGTTAGTTGCCTTTTTCATCCTCCTTTTTATTACACATCACTAAATATGCCAAGGTAATCTTAGGACCCATTTTTATCTATAAATGATTGAGAAAGGAATCAACAAGTTCATTGAATGAACGTATTGAGTTATTTGGTGTAATGTAGAAAAAATGTAACCCTTTACATTTTCTCACTTGTTTGGGCCCTCCTAGTTTAAATTGGAATTAATAATGCATTAATTTAGTGTTGTTAAATGTACCCCTTTAAATTTACACACTTATTTGGACCCTCTAAAGTAAAATAAGCATAACTATGCCTTATGTGTCCCTTTAACTCATTTACAAGCCTAATAAATTACATTTTTCGAAGGGAAAACTTGATAATAATTAATACCTAAATATAAAAATTTACATTGAGCAATATGTGCTCTAGATATAGGAACCTGGGACCCATTCACCCATGGGTGAATGGGTCCTCCCTAGACCTTCGGACATAGATTTAAATTATTTTTTTGGCACTATTTTAACATCTTCAAATATATAGTTCAATGTCAACTTGTGATATTTGAATTTTGGGAAATTAAGGATACATACCTATAAATACAAGGTTATTTCACTTTCACCTATAATTTTGAGAAAAGAAACCTATAAGATTCAAGTAAGAAATAGTATAGAAAAGTTGATGATCAAGGGTATTCAAGAGTAGATATATCAAATATTTATTACAGTAATCAAGATCTATTCATCATGTCAAATTATTCTTGCATCATGAATGTTTATGGAGATAACATTGTGATGTAGATCTCATGATCAAGTCAAGCATTCAAAGTATCATTTCAAGCAACATTCAAGTGTCAATATCCACATCCAATTGAGCCATCTTATGCAAGTTGCAGATCTCCTAAGATCTCCAATGTCAATGTTTCATACAAGGTTTTTTTGAATGATAACATGGTTTTGTGCATTCTGCATTCCCTCTTTCATGCATTATTTTAATTCAAAGTTTGATTACCAAAATGGGGTTTGACCAAGCCAAACCCCTATTCACCCAAAAATAAAAATAAATTCTCTTGTGTGTGTGATTGCAGATTTAGATTGAAGAAGACTTGAAGACATTTTGAAGTGCAATATTTACAAAGTTGTCAAAGTTGAAAAAGTTTTCAAATGTGTCAAATCATGAAATCTCACCTATAGATATGATTTTTGACTCTTTACCACTGAAACCTGGACAAATCGGAAGCTTTAGATCTACACCAGAGTCTCTTGAAAGATTGTTGAAACCCATGTACTTGGACACATTTTCCCATGGGTGAATGAGTCTCAAATCAAATTCTAGAAAGAAATTTTGGTTACTCATACACATGTTTCTTCCCTTCTCAAATCTGCATTCTATTTATTTATTTTTGTAAATATTGAGCTTAATCTTCAAGTTTTAAGTTTTAGATTGCATTTCAATGTTGATTTTCTATTTTTATTTTTTATCCCCAAAGTGTTGGCTAAACTTGACCCCCATCCTTCAATCATATGGAAATCTAAAGATTGTCAATTTGGGTTGATTCACCTAAGGGCTGATAATCAAAGCATAAATCTCATTTCCAAAATAAATAAAGGAAAATAGGTCCCTCACCTTAAACATTTTCAAAACAATACAACCCCTATTTTTCTTATGTTTCATTTTGGTGAACTTGACTTTTGAGTGTCATAACTTGCTGATTTGGAGTCCATTTTTAACCCTAGATCTAGGTTTTTCATTCATTTGCATTGTATTTCATTGTTTGGCATGTCATTTAGGGTTGTTCACTTGCATTATTTTGCATCTTATTTATGGTTTTAGGTTCACATTTTTGCATTCTTTAAATCTAGAAAATTCAAAAAATTCAGTCATATTTTATAGTGTTTACATAACATTGCATCATCATTCATTTACATTACAAAATTGTATCAAAATTGTATCTCAAAATAGGTCTTTTTGCTTGTCATTTAGCACTATTTTGCACTTGCATTTAGACCTCATTTTCCAAAAATCTAAAACTTTAACTTAGTATCAAAAAATAGAATCTAAAAACTATAGAAATCATCTCAAAAACTTGCAAATTAATTTAAAAAAAAAACTGAAGTGAGACCCATTCACCAATGGGTGAATGAGTACCCGATTAAAGATTTTTTAAAAATTTTGAGCATTAAAACTATTGTTTCTACTCTCAATGTTTTTGTATTCAGTTTTCTATTTTAGTTTCCAAAACTTTGTTATCTAAAATTGTTCATAATAAGCTTAATTTATCAAATCCAGTGCATTGTTTGAATTCAAAATCGCATCTAAACTACATTTTTTTTCAGGTTTTATATAGCATAGTCAAAAAATTATCTTGTCTAAATCTGAAAATTTCTTTTACATACGTGCATTGCACTTTACATTCTAGGGTATTTCATTAAATTTTACTTCTTATCCATTTTGGGTGCACCTTGGGTTGGTGAAACTTGTATGAGCTTCACAACTTTGTTTCCTATTTCCAATACTCTTGTGAGACATAGTTTGAGACTCATGTCATCCCATGATACATAATTTTTTTTGTGGATCTTTGGTTTTCTAACTCTTTCAATCATAGTGGTGACACTAGTCAACACACTATGGATCATACCCTTAACACTTCATTTCCCCTGACTTCCCTACCCACACATAATGTGATTGATGTTGATGAAATTATTGCTAATGTCCATCATGAGAACCTTAGAATAATGGACGAAGAACTTGACAAATCGCAATATTTTGTGAGTTCTAAATGCAATGCTACTAATGTGGTTCCTATGATAGATAACATGAGAAAAATTCTTATCAATGAAAAAGTAATAGAAATTTTGTGCAACCTTGCTCACATAACTAATCATCACATAATAAATAAAGATAAGCATATTATAAATCATTCATTCAAATTCATTTAAGTTTAACCTAATAAGGGCCTAACTAAAATATCGCTTGGCATTGCTTTCTCACAACATGACATAATTAAACATGCACTCAATTGTCCTCTTTACATAGGTGGAAGAATCAATGATAAGCCTACTAATGGGATATTGATTGATCATGCTTTTTTAGAGAATGTGATCACTCAAGAAATATTTTTTGTGCATGAGATTTATCGAGATACTTATAAAAAATTGAAAGCATGGATCAAAATGCATAATGGTTTTTCTTACCCTATGATAGATTTGATAACTCTTCCCTTAAAAGTTGAATACAAAAAATTAAGTGTCTCATTTTCCATCATCCCCTCATCAGACCAATTTAATGTGAAATTAGGCTATGAATAGCTTCTCTCCATGAATTTCATATCATAGATTGTGTATAATGTTAGACTCAAGGGAACACTGAGAGGGGGGATTGAATCAATGTTCTACAATTATGAACTTTATTAATATAATATTTAAACCATTTAAAACTTTGAATTGAAGGAAAGATGTAAAAATAGAAAGAAATCATCCACAACACTATAACACCAATATTTTTATGTGGAAAACCTGTTAAGAGAAAAACCACGGTGGAGGTCAATCCATAATTTGTGTACTCAAATATAGGTTTTACAAAAATGGGAATGAACTTGCATTCAGGCTCACCACCTAGAGCTCACTGCCTTAAAAATTTTTAAATTAAATCCATCTAAAGAATTGAACTGAAGTAATATCATCTACTCATGCCTGGTTACAGTTCTGGTTCAACTTATAGATAAGATTCTTGACCTTTTGTCTGATTCCATACTTTGCTCTTCTTTGATTTTCTATTCACATCACAAATCCATACATAAGTAAATTCACACCACTATCCTTCTGATTTTTTCACCACACTCTAACATACTTTGCATCTCATACACTATCTATATCCTAATTATACAACTGATCTCTTATATATATATCTGCAACCAAAGATTCGATCATCCATATGTCAGCTTTAGCAAAACATAGAATACATTTCAACAGTCAACTAGATCCATAACTAATTCTTAATGTGCACCACCCATAGTTGGCCATAGCATAATAAGGACCTAAGTAAACATGTTTGAGCACAAAATCATTTAAGAAATTACTCCTTAAACATATACAACAACTATATCCACCAAGTTAGCCTTCTAGCACTAATAACCAAAAACTCAATACACTGGATCTTCTAGCTCGTACATCGATTAATGCACCAACACAAAAATTGAGAATAAGGTATTCAAAATATCCAATGACCTTCCCTAAGATGTACAACATGAACTGATAAAATTATAATACATATTGATCAACAAACTTAACTTCAGTCAGATACCTTGTTCTTCACTCTTACTTCTAGTATGAATAGATATTGATGTGCATACAAGATCAATGACTTAGGTTTCCATCAATGAAGACACTAAAATCCATATGCCAACAATATCCCCCTTTAGAATTTATGGAAACACTTAGTGAAAAATGAATAAGTATCAAAACCAATATGAGCACGTTGCCAAACTTCAAAAATTTAAAACATAGCTCCCTCTGAGATTGATAAGGCATTTTTCACTGCTCTCTCTCTCCCTTTGACATCAGTGAAAAATATGTATTGAATTCCCCCCTTTGAAATATAACCAAAACTTAAAAATTTTGAGAAAGAAAAATTGCTACTTGATTGAAAAGATTATCTTGCGATTTTCTTTCATCTCTGGGAGGAATTTCTTCCAATATTCTATTGCAATCCCAATGATTATGATCATGTTATAATTCTTAGATTTACTGTTGATATACTAATGAGGGATTCTAGAATTATGATTGCATCCTCTAATTTTTCTCCTTTCCTCAAATTTTAAATTAATTGCTCCAGTTTGCATTTTGTTATGGCCTTCACTTTCCAAAAACTGTCCACAAGCTTTTTTCTGGTGAATTTAAGTTTTGTATGCTCAAACTGTAACTCTTGAATCATTTTATTGATTGCACCATCCTGATCCTAAAACATATTAAAGATTTGTCCAATCCTATTTTACTTTGTTTCAATTTTCTCCAAATTTTCTTTTTATTTCCTAACTGCATGAGGCCATCAAATGTAGTTGTTATAGATGTTATTTGTTGCACTTATGCATTGCGTCAGTTCATTCATTTTCCTTTTCAACTTGGTAAGATACTTTTAGTACTTCTTCTTCAGATGTAAGATTACTTCTTCTTCTTTGTTTTAAGACTCAGAGTCCATGGTTTTCTTGATGCATTCAATCATTTCTTTTGGCTGAATATTCTGCAAACTCTCCAACTTGATCTAGCTGTGCACAACATGAGCACTTAGTATACTCAAAATAATTTCCTGATCATATGAGGGTCTAAAAGAACATAAATTAGAACTTTTTTGCATTCCACTTTCCTCATGAACAAGCTATAGTAGTTTTTATTTTGTTAAGTCATCTTCTTCTTTAGTTTATTTTGTCATTTCCTTTTCTTATTCTGGTTTGGTTGATTCCAGTTATTTTTCCTAGGTGTCCTCAGTTTCCTTATCAGATTCTTCATCTGGAATATCTACAACCACTTGTTCTTTTCCTTTTCTTTCAACTCTTGGAGTCTTGCATATCAAAGGAGTGTAGACAATAGTTTATTTTTCTCTTTTATTCTTTCTCTCCATCTCATCAGAAAAGGAAGAAAATTCAAGTGCCCTTACCGGAAGAGAAATACCAACTGAGCCAAATTTTCCTAGAAAAATCTTAAACAAACTTTCATATACTTGATCATAGTTTTCCAAAATTTTAGAGTGTTCACAAACCTGCCTGTAAATTAGTTCATTCTCTTTCCATACAAAATTTTTCTTCAGTGGTAAGCAATTCAGAAAGTACATCACAAGACATATAATCAAAGTGCCAAACCTGAAATGATAACCTGTCATCTTTGACAATTGCACATTCTCCATCATTTGATCCTTTAGCAGTCCACACAGGTCAAAGTCCCGATCTTCCATTATCATTTTGTGAGAGATGTAGACTGCACCAGCTGAGGTTGCTCCTTCTCTATTTCTGAAAAATATTTTAAAGGATACTTTGTGTGGAATGTATCTTGTTACTGAATCTCTAATTTTTGAGATAATTTATGGCCTTTGATCTCTAATAACTCTAGTTAGGGTTTTGACTTCTTTATTCTGAATAAAATTCTTTCTCGATATATCCCCGGCTTTGCATAATCCAATTAAATTTTCAATTACTTCTTTCAAAATGAGGTAGGGTTTGTCTAGAATTAGAGTATCGTCATTCAATCTGTCTAAAATACACTTAACAATTTTTGTGTTCTCGAAATAGGGAAACTCATTCCAAATGTACAAAATTTTGTGTTTAGCTTCTTTCAGCCATTTCAATTCATTGGGTGACAACTTCCTTGTGGATCTTATATTTTCACTGTTATATTCATCTATATTTATTGTTCCTTTGATTTTTTCCATTTTTCCTTCCGAATCATGTTTCATTTCTACCTAGTGCGCACCAAATTAAATGAAAAATTTCTGAAGTACCTGATGAATTAGGGTATCATTTTTGAATTGCCTTCACACCTTTGAGAATTTTTTGCAGAGAACTCTCCTTCTCTTTTTTGATTCAAAGTTGAAAATGAGGGTTTCAAATGTCCTTTTATAGCTTGCACACTTGTAACAAATTCCTTTATCCTAGGTGTTTCAAATACCTTATTTTTTGAGACAACGTGAGAAAAATACTTATGTGCATCTTCAATTGCTTGAATTTCCTTGTGAGTATTTTCCAGAACATTTGTAGATCATTAATATAATTTTTGACAATCTTTCATGTTTCGGTAGTAACTTACAGAAAGGGGAAAGAGGATTTTCTTGAAAAACTCCCCCTAGGACAATGGCTTGAGATCAATTTCCGGAAGAATTACTAGAAGTAGGTTTCAGTACATAACCATTCCTAGCATCAAAATCGTTCTTCCTTACCCATGTATTCTTCATCTAATCTCTTATTTCATCCCCAGTCACTTTCCCTTTTCCTTTATCATCTTTCTATGAGTTTATGTCTCTATATGTCGGACCTCTTTTATACACATTTTTGTATCTACAGAATCTTACAATGTGACCATATCTGTTGCAATTGTAACAAATTTTTTTTTCTTGTCTAGACCAGTCATTCCATTGATTTCTTCTTGATCTGCATTGGTTAGAAATATGCCCAGATCTTCCATAGGTATAACATCCAACATTCCTTCTACTGACATAGTTGTTTGACACATTTCTACATTCAATTGATTAATGACCAAACTTATTGCAACTGAAACACTGACCAAAGAATGATGAATCACTGGATTTCATTTTGCTTCTACATTGAACTACCATATGACTAGATTAATTGCAAGAAAAATAGTATCCATTAAAATTTTGAGCATTAGGTTGTCTTACCAGATACCTTTCACCTTTGTTCATCTAATTTCTTTGCCTGAAATTTCTTTGTTCAGATCCAAAACTTTCTCCTTTCTCATATCCAAGTCCTCACTTGTCATTTCCAATATTATTTCCTTTAGTCATCTCATCAAGCCTAACAAAACTAATCTTAAACTTCTCCTTATATTCATTTGCAGTAGTAAGTTCATTCCTGAGAATAACAATATGTTTTTCTAGCTCTTCTTCACTGTCTTTGAATTGCTGTAGTGGAATCTCCAACTAAATGAATTATCCATTTATTATTTTTCATTAATCGGATCTTTATTTTAAGGATTGAAAAATATTATACTAATTCTTCTTCCTTTCTTCAATTTCCTTAGTCAACTTCATCACCATATATTTCATTTCATGCTTTATGGTAGCATTGTCTTTGGAAAGTATTTCACATTCCTTAGTTATTTCCTTCAAGGTTTGATTCAGGTGAGAATCATCCATGTTTTTTCTCTCTTTTTTCTTAATCTGATCACAAAGATCCTTCCTCTTTTCCCTAGATTTAACAATCTAATCTTTCAATGACTAAATTAATTTCTTAGCATCCATAAGATTTTCATTCAATTCTAGGAATTCTAATTTAGACTGATCAAGATCATCAAGTGCCACCAAAACCTTCTGCTAAAGACTACCAGAGTCCATTACATTCCAAGATCCACCTCAAGTTGTCAAGCTTCTTCCGAGGAGCTAAGCTCTAATACCAATTTTTTGACTCAAGGGAACACTGGGAGGAGGGGGTGAATCAGTGTTTTGCAATTATGAACTTTATTAATCTACTATTTAAACCATTTACAACTTTGAACTGAAGGAAAGATGTAAAAACGCAAAGAAATCATCCACAACACTATAACACTAGTATTTTTATGTGGAAACCTTGTTAGGGGAAAACCCACGATGGAGGTCAATCCACAATTTGAGTACTCAAATTTAAGGTTTACAAAAATGGGAATCCAATTGAATTCAGGTGCACTACCTAGAGCTCACTACTCAAAATAGGAAGGCTCACTTCCTTACAAAATTTTCAAATTAAATCCATCTGAGTAATTGAACTGAAGTAACAACATCTACTCATGCCTAGTTATAGTTTTTGTTTGGCTCATAGATAAGATTTTGGATCCTCTATCTTATTTTGCACTTCACTTTGCTCTACTCTTCTATTCACATCACAAATCCATACATAAGTAAATTCACACCACTATCCTTATGAATTTCACACCACACTCTAACATACTTTGCATCTCATACACTATCTATATTTGAATGATACAACTGATTTCTTATATATATATATTCGTAATCAAATATTTGATCATCCTGTATACACCTAAACATGGTCTGGAGCATCTGATTAATTAAATACAAATTATTTGATTAAATATCCTAATTTACTCTACTATTGAATAAATAGAAATATGTATTTATATAGTTCACATTTAAATTCATCTTAATTAACTAAAAAAAATTATATACTTTGTTTGATTTAATTATCAAATCCCTATTTTATTCTATCACATCAATCTTAAATTAATTAAATAAAAACTAAACATTTTATTGATTAATTTCCATATTCTTTTGTTTAATTTAATAAACAACTTCTATAGTTCGTTTTACTAAATTATTTATCACTCTTTTGCTAATTTAAATAAATCAAAATATTTGAATAAAGGCATAAAGAATATTCCATCTATATTTCCTCAAAAATGAATTAGATATCCTATGTCTAATTTATGTCTAAATTATGTCAAAATTAATGCTTTGAAACTTCACGGGAAGTTTTGGAGACAAATTGGAGACAAATTCCAAAATCTTCTCTCAATCCTCCTCCATCAATCTTTCCTCTTCTCTTGCCTGGTGTTTTCATGGGTAGAGAAAATCTCCAAAATTATCTCAATATCCTTCATATCTCACCATTCAATCCTCTCGATTGAATCCAAGCCTCTCAATGCCATCCCTGTGCATTTCTACAGCCAGTAAATCTATAAATACAACCTCATTGAACCAAGAAAAGGATCCAGATAATCTAATGTATGCACTCTTACTCTGCAGGAATTCAAGTATCAAGCATTCAAAGCATCAATCATTCACCATTCAAGCATCCAAGTTTCATATCATGGTTGCTTCCTGTAGCAGAATTTATTCGTTTCCATGTCAATTCATGCTAGTTTAGTTTCTTTATCATCTAGTATTATCATATTAAGCTCCATATCACTACATCAATATCATTTTGTTCTTTAGGTTGTCATTTTAACAGTTATAGTGTCATTTTAATGTGAGAGCACGTAGCTTAATAAATCTTTAAATATAGGAGACAATGAGATGATTTCAATTGATTATTAGTTTAATCTTTGATGTAATGTTTCATTAAGAAGTGTTTTATTGCTTTACACCTTATTCACACTTATAATTTGGTTGAATGATACAACTGATCTCTTATATATATATTCATAACCAAAGATTTGATCATCCATATGTCATCTTTAACAAAACATAGAATTCATTTCAACAGTCGGCTAGATCCATAAATAATTCTTAATGTGCACCACCCATAGCTGGCCATAACATAATAAGGACCTAAGTAAACATGTTTGAGCACAAAATCTTTTAAGCAATTACCCCTTAAACATCCACAACGGCTATATCCACCAAGTCGGCCTTCTAGCACTGTTAACCAGAAAACCAATACACCATATCTTCTAGCTTGTACATTGATTGATGCGCCAACACAAAACTTGAGAATAAGGTATTCTAGATACTTGATGACCTTCCCTAAGATGTGCAACATGAACTGATAAACTGATAATGCATATTGATCAACAAACTTAACTCTAGTCAGATACCCTGTTCTTCACTCTTATATTTGGTATGAATATATACTAATGTGCACACCAAATCAATGACATAGGTTTCCATCAAAAACAACACTAAAATCCATATTCCAACATATAAATTCTTAAATTTTCCATTTGGAAATGCAATCTTTACTGTGCATCATAGTGGCTTTAATCTCATCTCTTCTTGTGTGAATTTCTTAATGAATTTATTTTGGCCCGAACCTATGGAACCTATTAGGCCTCGTGAGGAATTTTTTTCAAATCCTATCAAAATTTTAAGGAAAAATGAATAGTAAAATTATCCCTTACCAATATGCCTCAACCTATAATTGAGCCTCCTATCATTGATGAAACCATGATTGAATCAAAAGCCCTTCCAAATATCAAAACATGACAAATCCTTCACCCATTTCATGTACAAGACCAAGAGATAATTAAATAAGTCTCTTTGTGCCTCCTAAAATAAAACAAGTTAATAAAGCTAAAGATAAAGTGGTTGAACAACCTCTCATGGTTCCTTCTGTTCCTCCCTTAAGGGAAGAAAAGAAACCTATGGTTGATAAATCCACTCCTACACAATCACAACTTGAAAATAAAACAAAAAGGAACCAAAATTCTAGAGAGCATAGGTGTAGAAATCATGTTGTTGCTCATTTGGTACAAGAAAAATTAAAAAAAGAACAACATATAGGGTTAAGTGCACCAATCTATGACACAATTTTGATGCCAAATTGGAAAAAAATGAAAAAAATGTCAAAATAGAGCATTTGGCACTCACTAAATTTGGTGTTCGCCAAATGCAAAAATTGAATTTAAATGCAATCTTACATTCTAAAAATCATTTTATTTTCAAATAGGGATAACTTTAAGAAACCCCCCCCCTCGGTGAAGGTGTAAAATCTTGGTGAATTTGTCCTTTTTTTTAAACAAAAATTATTAATTTTCTTGGTGAATCTATACACATTATTAAAAAAAATTGTAAACTCTTGGTGAATCTTAATGAATTATTAGTAAAATAAATAATCACACTGATGAATCCTAGTGAATAATCACTATAAATATTAATTGCAATGGTGAATCTATCCTTTAAACATTTGCATAATTGGTTGGCGCAGTTCCCCCATATTGTTTTGTTTTTTTGTAATATTGAAGTAGGGTCCCGGGGGTGGCAGCCACTAGTAGGTTCAAGGGGCAGTGCCCCTTGCGGAGGTCAAGGGGCTAGATCCCCCTTGTGGGGGTCGAGGGGGAAACACCCCCTCATGGGGTCTAGGGAGTTTATTAGCTTTTTAATCGATGGTTGTGAGTTGATTTCACAACCTAATACACATGTGCCTTTTAAAAGGCTTGTTGAGGCCCGAAATTTCTTTTAGGCCTTAACAAGCCTTTGAAAAGACACATGTATTAGGTCATGGAATCAACTCACATCCATCCGATTAAAAAGATAATCAATGGTAATAGATAAAAGCCCTATTCAAGGTTAAAGTAACCCTAAAATTAAGTAGTAATTTATTATTAGTGGCGATATTGTGCCAAAATTAATCGGAGGAATATAATATCACTAGCGAATATAATTAATATTTTTAATTATGGTATAAACTACTGGTGAATCATTTCCAATGACACATCATTTACATGGCGAATTAATAGAGACAAAATTATTTTTTTGTAAAAACATGGTGATTCAGTCTCCTTTTTAGCTTGTACTATTCACCATTTTTGGAGGTCTTGATTTCAATTATTTGCCAATTGGTGAAGATTCACTACTAAAGTTTTCGTTGTTTTCAACCTGTGGCTTGGCTTGGAGGTTTTTAGCTCTACAGCTCGTGCTCACCAAATCTATTCCATTTTTTGCACTCTTAGCTTGCAATTATTCATGAGGATTCCACCAACACATCAAAGAGGTCGAATGTTGTGAAGAGATATTTTTTTTAATTTTTTTAATTTTGAATTTTATTCAGAATGTAGATTGAAATAGGATTTTTTAATAAAAAATTGTTCTAATTCTCAGGGAATGAATCTCCACCTCCAAACATTGAGAATTCATAATCACCCCATCATGAAGAGCATCCTATACAAGAACAACCTGAAACCCCTTCATCAATTCATATACATCCTCAAGGAACACAAGAAAATATCCTAAATCAAATTCAAAATAATAAAAGAGACATTGAATAGTTAATTGTAAGATAAACTGAGCATGCTAAAACCCACCCTTATAGGAGAGGGATTTCCGAATCATTGAAGTCAATTGTATCTCATGTAGGAGAAATGAGCAAGAAAATAAGTTTTTGGTCAAATAAGAGGCATGAGATGAGACAATTTTATGCTAGTGGTTTGTCATATGTAGATATGAAAAAGAAAATAATTAGCAAAGATGACTTGTGTGCCCTATTTCCAGACTTGAGAACCAACACACCTTTGTCTCCTGCATGAGCGAGGTTCCCCATCCATTGGTGCCACCATGAATTAATTAAAAATAAATTTTGGGAGCGGTGGTGGATGGTATTTGACCAACCTCCATGCAATAACCATGAGGTACCACAATACTTTTTGAGGAAACTCTATTGTGAGTTTTTCCTCAATAAGATGCCAAATTATTTTTACATCTTAGACTTTCAAGGTAGAGGTGTGGGCTCCACACTTGATAGACCTACTACACGACGTAATACACAGTTGGCACCGATACCCTTGGCCAAACCCATGGTGGAGCATGTGATTGTTCCTTCCATTGTTGAGGATAGTGTAGAGGTTGAAATGTTGGAGTTGATTAGCTCGCTCACCCAGACCATTATATAGTGTGTGAGGCCTCTAGTAGAGCCTGATGTAAAGGAGATGCGTATGCCCCAAGCTCCACCCCACCATTGTGGCGATTGTGGTTTTTTTTTCATGTGTGATTATTAGAGTGGTCAGGATGTAGCTATATAACCTACATTAGTTGCAGAGGTGATGGCTATGACAAATGAATTGTTGAATAATTTGGCATTGATACTCAAGTAAAATTCAACAAGTTCATTTAATTTTGTTTATTAGATTATATTTTAAAATTTAAGAATAACTAATTTAGAAGAATCAATATGATGAAATTTGAGGGTGAGATTTTTCATGAGACACGCTCCATTCCTATAGACCCTTATTCATTCTCGACGTTGGGTCCACATGTATGAAACTAGTATTAAAGATATTATTAATACATTTGAATAATTGAATGTTTGTCTCATAACATGCTTTGGATGTCAGATAGTTTCCTAGTGGACCTTCAACCTCCACACCTCACAATTCATGTACTCAAACAACTTTCACTTAGGTATCCTTTATTCATTAATGGTTTTGTAAAACAACGTTAGATAGTTTTCTTAATTTTGCATATACAAATCTAAAAAAATGATGAGAAACACAAAGACTGGTTGGTCTTGTGAGATCCTAATTATATTTACCATTCAACATCCATCTCATTCTTCCATTCCTTTCATCACACTTTTTTTTTCCATTTTATATGATATATCCCAATCTTTAACACCTTATATATTATACCACCTTCCTCAATATTTCATCTTATACACATATGATTACAAGAAACCTTTTCTTCTACTCATTATTGATGAAATCTCTAATACATTATTACTACACACCTCAAGTTCCCACTTCATGTACTATATTCAAACCTTAGACACTACCTAATTCACTTTATGGTCTAATATTCCCTCCTAATTACTTCCCATTAACCTCTAGTATAATTCACCTTAAAAATATATTATTATCCCATCCTATCTCACCCAATTAATCTCTACTAGTCCATTCTATGTCCCATCATCCTATCTTGATTGTGTCACATTATCTTCTCCTAACTCTCTTTTTTTCCATTATTCTTTCCTAATCCCATCCCATTAACATTTAATAGTTCACCCTATTTTCCATAATCCCCTCCTAGCTAATCCCACTAATATCTTCTAGTCCATCCTATGTGTCATTATGCCTTTCTAATCCCATCTTATTGTACCCATTATTATTTTACCCTAGATGATCCATGATCCCCTATGTTCCACCTATGTTCCTTTATCCATTCTATGTTATATCTTTATTTGTGTTTCATCCTAGATAACTCTTCTCTATAATTTCTGCACACAGGTCAAGTTCACACTTCCTGTACTATAGTCAAACCCTAGAAACCTCCTAATCAACCCTATGTTGCATTATTCCCTACTAATCACATCCCATTAACCTCTAATTTTCTACCCTATATTTTATTATCCTATCCTAGCCCATCCCATCAATCTATACTAGTCCATCCTATGTTCTATTAACCTCTTCTATTCCCATCCCATTACCCTCTCTTGTTTCACCTAATGTTCCATTATCTCCTCTTTGTTTTTTCCCACTATCTTTCCCTAATTTACCCTATGTTCCTTTATACCTCCTAATCCCATCCCATTAACCTCTAATAATTCACGCTATATTTTGTTATCCCATTCTAGCCCATCCCATTAACCTATTCTAGTCCATCCCATGTTCCATTATTACATTCAACTCCCATCCCATTGTACCCTCTATTATTTCACCATATTCTCCATTATTCCTTGTTGTTCTTGTCCATTTATCCCTTGTTGGTCTTGTCTCTTTATCCCTTCTATGCTATAGCACCTCCATCCAAATTTTATCCTATACACCGTTAGAATAAATAATTCCTTCCACTCATTATTGACCAAGGTTTTCTTCTCCATTATTGTTGCACACCTCAACAACCAACTTCATGTGCTATAGTAAAACCCTAGACACATCCTAGTTCATCGTATGTTCTATTATCCCTTTGAAATATTCTAGTAACATAGTAATCCTCACTTCACTCATGTGAACTTCATTGTAGCATTATCACTTTGTTGATAAAATGTCATCATTAACATTAGTTCATCAGCATATGCAATTTGAATCTCAAGGAGCACTGAACTTTGGCATTTGCAAGAGTTTGGACTATCCTAGTGGACCTATTACATTCATCATTCTGTGATCTATAATCACTATACTCTAGTCTTAACCAAGGCCAACCATTTACTCTTTCATTTATGATAGTTATAAAGGGACTACCTAATTTTTTATATATTAGTGTTAGATATGTTGTTTCATTTGTAGTTTTTGACATCAGACTGCCTTGATGATGTCGATGGCATGATGGACCATGGATTTTTTGTAGCAATAGATATTTTTGATCTTTTGAGAGAGGTATGCAACAAATTAGTCGATTTTAGATTATATTTTCTCTTTTATGGTCTATTATAGAAAATTTTCATGATGCTTTTATGTAGTTTAATTTATATCTTAATGGTTCCTATAGGTGCTTTTCACTCCAAATCATGGACATGGTAATGTTGTAAATGTGCATGATGACTATATGTATGTGGTAAGTGATTATATTTTGTTATATTTCATTCCATAATTCAATTTATATGTATTAACATCTTTACATTTTATTGTATCTGTTGAAACTCTAGAGCTAAGAGAGGAGGACTAGTGAGCATGTTTGAAAGACAAGGGAACCAACAAGCACTCCATCCAGCGGAATTTTGAAGGCAGCATAGGATATTTTTCCTTCCCTAGAGGGAAATTACTATGTATTAGGGTTGTTTTTTTATTCCTATGCAACATTTTGGAACATATGTTTTATACTATAAATATATATTTGTCATTTTATGCCCATATAGCTCTTTTTAACTAAGCTTGTATGGATTTTTTGAATATATTGTATATAATTTTATCAATATATATCATTGTATAGCCTTACACCTTTTTGATTAAAGAAAATCTTATTCTGCTACTGTCATTCTTGAATGATGTTATCATGTGTATTGTGTAAATTGTATGCTTGAATGTTGTATGCATGGATTTTGTTTACATATAATGCTTAATTAAATACTGTCAATTTCTCAATAAGTTCCATTATTGGATGTTTGTATCCTTTGAAATGATTAAATTACTTGTGCTTCACTTATTCACATGTATGCTTCACTTATTCATGTGTATACTTCACGTATATTTCATGTATTCACATGTATGATTCATGCTTCCAATGTATAATTCATGTGTTCATTTTTATTCTTCATGATTCATGTGTATACTTCATGCATTTTCATTTATGATTCATGAGTTCTATTATTGTCTAGTGGCAAGGACTTTAACACCAAAAGTTTTCAAATGAACTGTAAGAGATCCTTCCCATAAAAAAATATCATAGCAAAATGTATTGCTTTTAATTTATGGTTGAGGTTAGCATCCAACAACTAATGGTTTTGATTCTAAAGATTATAAATCATTCCATTTGCATCTATGGAAAAAGTGGATTTTTCGAACCTCATAGGAATATATATAAACCTCTATGAACTTGTATGAACATGCATCAAAACACATGATAGTTGTTGATCCAACTAACAAAATGTATTTGCATCTACTAATATCACAACACTTGACATTTAAATGAAATCAATGCACATGTTAGTTTTAATGATATTTTGAATATATTAGATGTGTATGAACAACAATATAAGATTTATTTCTAGATGCATCACCCATGTGCGGTTATCACATTTTTCCCATATTCATCATTTAGATAAGTTAAAAAAACCTCCTTCCATTTTCTATGCATAAAATAACATGACAAATCATTGGGAAACATGGTCCTATAACTGCTGTTGCATCATGTTTTATAACTCTAGAGCACAAGAAACCATACTTATGGATATTGAATATCAAAATCCAATGTTTCACTAGTAGGTTGAGTTTTGCATCTCATCAAAGGTGCACTATTTGGTGACAACAACTGTAGTTCAAACTCTTAAGGGATTCAACCGGTTGAACATAGCTCAGAGAGATTCGACATGTTTGGGTGTGAAAGAGGAATATGCCTAGCATAAACGTACCCACCCAGATGTGTCAGAATAGTTTGTTTGGTCACAAAAGTTGCAGAATGGAAGTTGCACCACTTTGCAACTTTGCACTACTTACATTTGATAACTTTTTCCCCAAGTGAAATTTTTCCACCATGAGAAAACACTCTGAGATAGAAAAAAATGAGAGATTTTATTGTAGAGGGGCCCAACGTGATCCCATAGGCTCACATGAGAATTTTCTAAGCATCGCGCAGTATCTGAGTAACAACATTCTGAAGATTACAACCATTTTTCACTTTGGACTCATAAGGGATTTTTTGGTTGAATGTAGCTCCGAGAAATTCGACATGTTTGGGTGTGAAAGAGGACCATGCCTAGCATAAAATTACCCACCCGGATGCGTCAAAATAGTTTGTTTTGTCACATGAGTTGTAGAACGAAAGTTGCACCACTTTGCACTACTTGCATTTGACAACTTTTTCCCCAAGTGAAAATCGCAAGCATAGGAAATTTCCTCTAAGATAGCAAAAAAAAGATAGGTTATTGTAGAAGGGCCCAACTTGGTCCCATTGGCTTAGACAAGAAGTTTCTAAGCATCATGGTATCTGAGTAACATCATGTTGAATATTGCAGCCATTTTACACTTTGGACTCATAAGGGATTATGTTGGTTGAATGTGGCTCAGAGAGATTCAGCATTTTTGAGTGAAAAAGAGGACCATGCATAGTGTAAATGTACCCACCTTGATGCATTTGAATATTTTTTTTGGTCACATGAGTTGTAAAATGAAAGTTGCCCCACTTTGCAACTTTGCACTACTTGCATTTGACAACTTTTTGCCCAAGTGAAAATTTTTCACCATGAGAAAATGCCTCAAAGATAGAAAAAACTGAGAGAGGTAATTGTAGTGGATCCCAATGAAATCCCATAGGCTTAGATGCTAATTTTTTAAGAATCAAAGTATCTGAGTAACAACATGTTGAATACTGCATCCATTTTACACTTTTGACTCATAAGGGATTCAGCCAGTTGAATGTAGCTGAGAGTGATTCAGCATGTTTGGGTAGTAAAGAGGACCATGAATAGCATAACATTATCCACCCAGATGCATTGGAAAAGTTTGTTTGGTCACCCGAGTTGCAGAACCAAAGTTGCACCACTTTGTAAATTTTCACTACTTGCATTTGACAACTTTTTGGTGCAGGAGCACCAAGTTGCTTTCAAGCCTCCATGAGGCCATTTGTAAATCGTTGGTCTATTTTATGTATTGGGTATTATAATAAGGTTTATCAAGCCATTTTATAGGTGTTTGAGTCTTAGGAAGTAATAATTGAAGTCATTTGTCAAATAATGTTTAAAGTTGTTATATATTGTAAAAATTGTAAAAGTTGCTCAAGAAAATTGTCAAGCAACTTGTCAAAAGTGTCATTAAAGTGTTTTGTCAACAAACTAACTAAAAGGTGGTTGAAAATAGCTGGTTTTGGTTCTAAATGTATAAGTACACCCTCCAAAACTCGAATTGGAGAGGTTGGAAAGGTGGGAGACATTATTTTTGAAGTTTGAAGAATGGCAACCTCAAGTTTTGTATGCATTTTCTGATTTTTATATTGTTTTCAGGTTGAAGTTGTGTTTTTTTACGGCCTGATGTGGACTAAAATAATGGATTGTCATATATGGATGGAAAGATCTCTATTTCTAGTTTCCAATTATTTTTGTCTCATTGAATTTTATTGATTTTTGTGGAGGATATGACTATTTTGGTGAGGGCAGGTTTAAACACTGCCTAGGGTTTGCAGTTTTCAGAAAAATGCAATAACTTTATTTTCCACTGTTGGATCTTCATACAAATTGGAAGGGAGGTCTGTAATTATTTTATATTAAGTCTCACCGAATGGATTGGCTTCATTATTTTTTTTATGGAAGTTATTAATGACTGTTTGTTGCATTGAATTATGGGTTGTTGTGAGAATGATTACACTATGATCTAGAATGCACTTAATCATTGTTTGAGATGAATAATTTTATGAAAGTTGTCAATTAAATGGAAGGTTGAGTTGTGAATCCTCTTTTCTTTGCATCAGTTTGGTATCAGAGCCTGAAGATGCTCTGGGAAGGTTGTTTGTGGTTTGTGTGTGGTTGTTTGCAGGTTGAGGAAGGAACCTGATTGCCTAGGTGTGGCAAGGTGAAGTGGAAGCAAGGAGAGACTTGCTTGTGAAGATGGAATTTTTAAAGAGATGTTGGCAGGATGAAGAGTCACGAAGGAAGAAGGAAAGAGAGGAAAAGGAAATGAGAAAGAAGGAAAGACAAAAAGCAAGACAAATAGAGTTTGAGGAAGCCCTAGAAAAGATAAGCCAAAGGTTGGAAAGATTAGACAAAGAACACCAACTTCTTAAGGAAGCACAAAGGAGTTGGAATATACCAATGTCAAAGAGGTTAAGATGGCCTCTAAAGAAGATTATGAAGAAGCAAAGAAAACAAAAGAAGGCAAAAAATCAGATAGAGGTAAAGTTTGAATCTATTGTTCAAGTTGAGCAAGTTAAGTTACAAGTTGAGATGCATGATATTTGGATTATGTTTGAAGATGAAAAAACTTCTTTGTTGGTTAATGAACATGTTGATGTTGAGATTAATGATGTGGTTGTTGTTGGTACTCAACTAGTTGATGAAATTGTTGTTGATGAACAAGTTGAGAAGGTTTTTGATGTTATTGATAACCCTTGTATTGATACTCAAGTTGATGATGATAAAGTTGTTGATAACATTGATATTGATATTCATGATCAAGTTGTTGTTGATAGTAAAGTTGTTAGTAAAGATATTGCAGATCTATTTGCTAATGATGTATATGAAGGTTTGCAAGAGTATGATTCAGATTATATATGGTACTCTAATGATAAGAATGAAGATATAGATGATGCTACTGAGGTTTATACACAAGAAATAGAGTTTTGGAGCCTAGATGTTGAGAAGATGATGGAGAACAGATGGTATAAGAAGAAGAGGAAGACAAAACCATGGGTTAAGATGAAGATACAAGTGTTTTTTATTGCAGATGATAGTGAAGAATCATTTATTTTTGCAGGTGCTTTATTCTATGCTAACTCAGGGGACTTGAGTTTTTTCTTCAAGGGGTGTATGGTGCAGGAGCACCAAGTTGCTTTCAAGCCTCCATGAGGCCATTTGTAAATCGTTGGTCTATTTTATGTATTGGGTATTATAATAAGGTTTATCAAACCATTTTATAGGTGTTTGAGTCTTAGGAAGTAATATTTGAAGTCATTTGTCAAATAATGTTTAAAGTTGTTATATATTGTAAAAATTGTAAAAGTTGCTCAAGAAAATTGTCAAGCAACTTGTCAAAAGTGTCATTAAAGTGTTTTGTCAAAAAACTAACTAAAAGGTGGTTGAAAATAGTTGGTTTTGGTTGTAAATGTATAAGTACACCCTCCAAAACTCGAATTGGAGAGGTCGGAAAGGTGGGAGACATTATTTTTGAAGTTTGAAGAATGGCAACCTCAAGTTTTGTATGCATTTTCTGATTTTTATATTGTTTTCAGGTTGAAGTTGTGTTATTTTACGGCCTGATATGGACTAAAATAATGGATTGTCATATATGGATGGAAAGATCTCTGTTTCTAGTTTCCAATTCTTTTTGTCTCATTGAATTTTATTGATTTTTGTGGAAGATATGACTATTTTGGTGAGGGCAGGTTTAAACACTGCCTAGGGTTTGCAGTTTTGAGAAAAATCCAATAACTTTATTTTCCACCATTGGATCTTCATAAAAATTGGAAGGGAGGTCTGAAATTATTTTATATTAAGTCTCACTGAATGGATTGGCTTCATTATTTGTTTTATGGAAGTTATTAATGACTATTTGTTGCATTGAATTATGGGTTGTTGTGAGAATGATTACACTATGATCTAGAATGCACTTAATCATTGTTTGAGATGAATAATTTTATGAAAGTTTTCAATTAAATGGAAGGTTGAGTTGTGAATCCTCTTTTCTCTTCATCACTTTTTCCCCAAGTGAAAATTGCGAGCATAGGAAAATTCCTCTAAGATAGCAAAAAAAAAGATAGGTTATTGTAGAGGGGTCCAACTTGGTCCCATTGGCTTAGAATAAAAAGGGAATCTACAATATTCCTAATATTTCTCCTGGAAAAGGCTTAACATAATGACATGTGTTCAAAACTGGCACACCCCTCATGTGTCAATCGGGACCCACCATAGGAGGCATGTGACTAGAGAGCACTGTTAATTAATTTGACAAGTGTTAAATTCTTAGTCAATTCTGCTTGCTTCACAAGAGTCTATCGATCCTCACCATAAAGGAGCACGAAATAGACAAGCACTGTTTTGATTAATCACATTGCAACCATAGATTAGGATAACCTTTTTGTTGTGGTCCCCACTACCGTCAGAATCCAAGTCACTTTCGTTTGCCATCGATCCATTTGCATAGCCCAGTGAAGAGTTCCATTGATGACCCCAAGTCATAGTGATACAATGTTTATCATTTTATTGTTGATACTACCAACCGGGTTCCGCTGATAGAAACAAACCACCAACATTGAGAACTCATCATTTTCCTTAACAAAGGTTCAAGCCAACAAGTTGAGGCACATTTTTTCCAACAAGGAGGGGGTGGGAAGGAGATAAATGAGAGAGAGGGAGAGAGAGAGAGAGGGAATGGAAGAGAGATATAGGTAGTGAGTGAGAGAGAGTGAAAGAGACAAATAGACCTGAGAGAGGGAGAGACTTGAGAGAGAGAAGGAGGGAGAGGGGTTGGGAGGGAGAGACCTAAGAGAGAGGGAGAGAGAGTGGGAGAGAGGTAGAGGGCAGAGAGAGGGACCATAGAGAGGTAGAGGTGGTGGGAGGGAGAGAGAGGGAGGGAGGAAGAGAGGGAGATAATGGGAGAGATATAGAGGGAGTGACTTTGAGATGGAGAGGGGGTAGGAGGGGGAGACTGGACAGAGAGAGAGAGGGAGAGTGGGTAGGAGGGAGATACTTGAGAGAGAGAGGGAGGAGGGGTGGAGGGGGGAGAGAGAGAGTGGGGAGAGATGAGAGAGAGAAATGGAGTGGGAGAGGGAGGGAGAGGGGTTGGGAGGGAGAGACTTGAGAGAGAGAGAGAGGGGTAGGAGGGTCATATGAGAGAGAGAGAGAGGGGTAGGAGAGAGAGAGAGAGGGGTAGGAGGGAGAGATGAGAGAGAGAGAGGGGTGAGAGAGAGATAATGACCTAAGCGAGGGAGATGGAGTGAGAGAGACAAAAATTCTAGAGGGGGAGAGACAGAGGAAGTTTGAGAAACAAGGTTGGAGAGAGATTTATCTAGGTAGGGTGGGAGGGAACAAGACCTAAGATAGGGGATTGGAGTGAGAGAGAGTAGTCTAGTTAGTGTGGGAGGGAGCGAGACTTGAGAGAGAGAGAGACTCTAGAGGGATAGAGATTTATCTAGTTAGGGTAATGAGGTAGAGAGCATATGAAAGGAAAAACCTCAACTATCCATATACAATCATAAACGATGCACTCTCAACATTATCAAAGTGGTTGAACAAAGAGAGGGCAAAGATTTTTTTCAAAGTAGGTTATTTGGTGAGTGCAAAATTGTGTACTCACTAAATGCCACATCACATTTGGCACATGCCAAATTTGGCACTTGCCAAATGGCATGCTTTGGATGAGTGAATTGACAATATTTTCCAAATTTCCTCATATTTTTGTTTATTCTCACCATCATGTTTGCACGTATTTCAATGCAATTTTATAAAAAAATCATGATGGTGTTAATCTGTCTCTTAGCTATCTAAATATATAATTCATTTTCATTTTGATTCAATTAAGGTTTTGATCCATAACTTCTATTGTAAATACCTTTGTTTTTGGTCAAAAACCAACATGTGCTAGTTTTAGGATAGATTTTTACTAGTTCATCGAAATGTGAAACAAATTACATTTTTTAAAACTAGACTCCATTCTACACATGATGAAAAAAATATCAATTTTTGATTAGTTTTCAAAAAATTTAGGGGGGAGCATGCTCAAATTTCAACTTTTCAGCATGTTTCCACTTTCAAAATTCATAAAATATTATATATTCATTGAAAAATTATCCAAAAGAACCAGGATAAACTACATGGCTTTATCTAATTTCTCACTGATTGGTGTTTTGAAATTCTAAAAAAAAAGTTAATCAAAAAGGGGGGAGCCCTTAGGCACTATGCTATTTTTTTGATAAAAAAAGACCTATTTTGGGCCCCCCTTTTTGAGACCCATAATATTCATTAATTTCAACAAGAATTAGTAGCTTAGAAACTAGACTCAGAGCACTTCAACTCTTCTTCGTGCTACATCTTGAAATTTTGAGTGGAACTATCTTGATTTTCTTGTGCAAATAAGAATTTTTTGATTTCAAACAAAACAAAGTGATATCTTAAGAGCTAGAATTTTATCATAGATTTTGAAATGAACAAGACAAATGAGATGGGGGGTGTGAATCAGTTGTACCAAATTAATTTTACTTCTAACCTTAATCAATTCCACTTTAACTTTAATTTGTTATTTAGTATAAACATGAAATGTAGATAACAAAAAGAAAACAACAGAGACACTAGATTTATGTGGAAAACCCAATGAGGGAAAACACACAATGAGGATCAAATCACAATATAATAGTAATGCAATACTAGATACAAAGGCTCAATTACAAAGGGATCACTACCCAGAAATGACTCACTATCTAGATACAAAGGCTCACTTCCTATAGGTAGGACTCACTATCCAGAAGGAGGCTCACTACTTCAAAAGAAAGATATACAATTTAAAATGAACCAGAATAGGTTCCACACATTCACAACTGGATCAAAGGATTTTAGACACAATCAACTCACTACTTTTAGGAATCTAACACATCAAAGTATTTATACCTCAATTCAATTTCTCGCACTCTTTTTTGCACTTGATTCAAATAGTTATTATGTACATATACTCACACACAATTCACAAAATCTTGACTTCCCTTTATACAAAATTCAACCTTAGAAACATTCTTAAGGTTGGCTACATATTCTTCCTTTTATAAATTCAAATTAGGTCAGCAACTCAACATTCCTGTGGTGGATAAGAATGAGAGTGGACCAAACACAAACTTAATTAGGACCCAAACAACATCTTGGATCAATCACATGATTTCTTAATTGATGCTTAATTTTCATGTAACATCTGGACACTAGGTTGGCCAAAACTAATGAAATCACCAATAAATTGTGAAGTACATGCATCCACAAAAAGATGATCACACGTGGATCACTCAACACACTTCATAAGACACTAGAACAACTCTTACAAACCTTCAGTTACATCCGCAACAACTACAACAACTTCAATGAACCAAACTCTCTTTCACAGTCCAATTGGACCATGCAGACTCACACAGTAGCTCTATAACAAGACTTCTAGAGCACCAAACCACAAGCACGTTTTCTAGAACACAAAGAAAATCAATATTAACCTTCTGTCATATCCAAAAGATCTGAGACAAACCACCAGGAGAATATAGAGAAGAAACATCTCTCCTAGTCCATAGACAAACAGTTCTGCCAAGTGGGTTCACACACCGGTGAACACATCTTTCACTCTCCATCAACCCATAAGCTAAAACTTAGAATATATTATCCATTTAAGCCCATTAAAAATTCTATAGATCCGCATAGGCATAGGATCAAAATAGAAGAAATGCATAGCACATTACCAGAGAATTCTCATAACACACACACAATAATCTCTTCATTATTTGTTAATTTTCTAAAAATCACTTGACATCAACACTTCTACAACACTATAAATATAGCTCCATGTACTCTCACCACTTCCACAATATCTCAACTGTACTTGTACCATCTACAATTACTCTCAACTTTGTTGACATCAATGACAACATTAATGACAACACAAAACACATTTATAATTGCAACAATCTCCCCCTTTGTCATTGATGGAAACACATGGTGTGAAAGATCATCAAAGATGGCATACACACTCTCCTACTTCTTATTTCCTTTCTTTTTCATATTAGACAACCTGCACAACCTTTTTCCCTCTCTTTTCCTTTTCAACTCTCTCTTCCCAAATATTAATGGGTTTTTTCACATGACTCTCTCTCCCCCTCTGAAATCAATGGAAAAGAAAAGTTCTTCCATAAAAATATGATCACTCCCCTTTAGGAGTGCACCCACATCTCATACTACAACAATGATACTCTCTACTCCCCCTAAGGAGTAGACCTCAATCATTAGTCTAGACAAAGAAGAATCTATAGATTCACTGGACTAGTGCACCTCCATGTGCACCTAGTTCAAGCAAGGAGGGGTAGTAACCCTTAACTTCTCCCAGAGATACTCAAAAGTATCCTTTGGAAGAGACTTAGTAAATATATCTGCAATTTCATCCTTAGTAGATATATATTCAAGCCTGACTTCATTTTACAACACCTTCTCCCTCAAGAAGTGATGTTTGATAGATATATGATTTGTCCTGGAATGAATCACCAGATTCTTTGAACTATTTATTGCACTTGTATTATCACAAAAAATAGGGATAGGCTCATCACATATCACACCAATTTCCTTCAATGTTTGCTTCATCCAAAGTAATTGTGTACAACAAGATGTAATATACTTGGCTTCTAAAGTGGACAAATAAATTGAATCTTGTTTCTTGCTCAACCATGAAACCAATATTCCTCCAAGAAAGAATTCACCACCAATAGTATTCTTTCAGTCATCTACACAGCTATCCCAATCAACATCAATGTAGGAATTCAAGGTGAAATAAGTATCCTTAGGATACCATATGCTATAATCTAGAGTTCCCTTTCAATGTGTGAATATCCTCTTTACAGTTGTGAAATGTGTTTCTAGAGGTTTTGCTTGAAATCTAGAAACTAAACATATTGCATGCATGATATCTAGTCTAGTAGTAGTAAGATATAACAGTCCACCAATCATAGATCTGTACATGCTTTGATCAACGTTAAGAGATTCATCATCCTTACTCAGATTGCATCTAGTTACCATATGGGTACAAACTGGTTTGGAATCATCCATTCCAAAATTCTTCAACAATTCCTTAAAATACTTAGATTGTGAAATGAATATTCCCCTTATCAGTTTGATTTACTTGTAGTCCAAGAAAGAAATTAAACTCACCAATCAAAGACATCTCAAACTCTTTTTGCATCTCATCTGCAAATTTCTTGCACATACCTTCATTTCCTCCAAAAATAGTGTCATCAACATATACCACAACTATCAACATTATTTTACCTTCAATTATGAAATAGAGATTGATGTCCACATAGCCTTTTTTGAATCCTTCTTGTGGTAAATATCTATCCAACCTTGCATACCAAGCTTTGTGATCCTGATTAAGTCCATATAATGCATTTTTCAATTTGCAGACCATGTCTAGTTTGTCTAATAGCTAAAATCCTTCTTGTTTCGCCATGTACACTTCTTCTCAAAATTTCCCTTCAAGAATGCAGACTTAAAATCCATCTTGTACACTTTGAAATCTTTACAAGCAAAAAATACCAAAAACATATGAATGGCCTTCATTCTTTCCACTGGGGAAAAAGTCTCTTCAAATTCAATTCCTTCAACCTGTGAATAAACTTTGCATACAAGTCTTGCCTTATTCCTTACTACTGCACCATCTTTATTTAGCTTATTCTTGAAAACCCATTTTGAACCAATTACATTCTTGTTTATAGGTCTATGAACAAAATCCCATGTATGATTCTTCTCTATCTACTGCAATTCCTCTTTCATTTCTCTCATCCAACTCTCATATTTTCATGTCTCACTCATAGTATTAGGTTCTATCTTAGAAAGTAAACACAAATTTACCTCAACCACTTTTCTTCTTGTTGTTACACCTTCACTTATGTCTCCAATTATCTGTTCATCGAGATGATTCTTCTGAACATACTTAGGAGTCTTAGTAGGTTCCAAAATATCCTCTTCTTCACTTTGTTCTTCTTGTGCACTTTTCACACACACCCCACCAGAGGCGGGGACCCTCTTTTTCTTCTACATCTTTGTACCTTGGCTTTGTCAATTTCTGGATTTTCTCTTCTTGGAGGTTATTTTGGGATTAAGTCCAGATTTCATTTGATAAGGGTGGTATTTTGAAGCATTTTGGGGCCTTGGATTTTGGAAATGGGGATTTTTGAAATTAATTTTCAATGTGACATGTAAATATTTTTGTACCAATGGATAGAGGAAAAAAAATTAGGCCAAGTTTTTTTTTGAACTTTTCAAAAATTCCGTCGGGAAAAAACGTTATGGGGTTTCGAAGTTTTTCTCTAGATTTCTGGTCAAATCCGGGATTATCCACCCCGTCTGGATTTTTCTGGATTTTTGTCAAATCTAGGATTATCCATCCCGTTCGGATTTTTCCGGATTTTTTATCAAATTCGGGATTATCCATCCCGTCCAGATTTTTTTGAATTTTTTTGTAATTTTCTGAATTTCTTGTCATTTTTTGGGATTTTCCCTTCCTAGCAGATTTTTCCAAACTTCTTGTCACAATTTTCTTGAACTCCAAAATTTATTAATAGGTTTAAATTTCCAAAATTTTATGACGTAGTTGAAATTTCCAAGGGTTTATTTATGCTTAATTTTAATATTTTGTGGTTGGATTTTCACATGTGAGCTATTAATGATTATATCTATTTTTCAGGATTAAATAAAAAAAGGACTTGCATATGGATTCGTGACAGGAGGAAAACTTGGAAAATATTTAAAATGCACCTACATAAGAATCTGTGCCACAACCTATCTACAACTGGATTATATGTTTCAAACATGAAGTGACGTGTGATGTTGTTTTCACTCTCCAATCATAATTTTTTATTAAAATCGAGGTGGCAGATTGTTGAGTTTTGGATGTAACTAGATTTGTGCTATTAGATGATGACGTACCACATTAAAAAAAAACCCTAATGTAAATTCTTAGGGTTTCTTGATGATTAATTGAATCCATTGGATTGAATTTAATCATGACCCTTGATTTAAAAATGTAATATCTAAAAAAGTGTTATGCCTTCTCATTTGTAGAGAGTTAGAAAAAGGTTAGAGAATAGTTGATCAAAGGTTGCAAAGCCAGAATTAGCTAAGTTAGAGGTTAAATTTTGCAAGTTAGTAGTTGTAGGAGAGGAGAGAGATTGGAAATTGTTATGTAATATTGAAGAAGATAATGCAAATGGGTTGTTGATTTGGAAAACTTTGTGTTTACCTTTGAAACTTTATGGTTTCTTGTTCTTAATTCTCAATGTTAGATGTTAGTTTTAAGTTCTTTCATGATAATGGTGAAATTTTAATGATGTTGATCGATCTTCGGTCCATACTTTTAGTGATTTTATGATTGTAAGTTGCTATGTAAAGTTAGTTTGGGCATTATTTTGTGCTAAGTTCAACCGTGGATGCTTGTTTACATTGCACTATTTACTAGGTATGTGGATGAATGTTCATAGACTGAAAATCTTCAGTTTCCTCAGAAGATTGCACCATTTTTGCAGAGTTGCAAGCTTGTCCTTGATTAAGTAGATATTGGTTTTATTGGAGATTTTTCCATTTGTAGCATTCATCATTGTGGTGATTGATTTTAAGAGTAATTTTAATCTTAGATCTCTCTTAAACTCTTATCTTTTTCTATTTATTTTATTATCTGGGTTGAATTTAGGTTTTGAAGTATCAATATATCATTAGATTTGATAAATTTGAGTCCACTATTTTCTTGTAGTAAGGTCCCTTTATGATTACCAACATTTTCACATTATCTCTGAGTTGTTTTATTTTCATTTTCAAGACCTAACATTAGAGACCTTGGAGTTATCTCTTTTTCCATAAAGATTTACCTTTCAAGAGAGATAGGATATCATATTCTTTTTGAGTTGTTGCCGTGGAGAAAACACCATCATCTTCCTTTTCCTCTTCTTATACTTTTCCATAGATAGGATCATCTAGTTCAACTTTATACTGGTCTATGCATAGCTTCATCAACCTTTAAATTTTCACTTTTAACTGCTTTCCTCAATCTTTTATTAAAGAATCTATATGCTTTGCTGTTAGTTGAATATCCAAGAAAAATACCTTCATGACATCTTGAATCAAACTTTCCAAGATTCTCATCATCTCTTTTAATGTAACATCTACTTCCAAACACCATAAATTATGTAACAGTAGGAGTCTTACCATTTCATAGCTCATAAGGAATCTTTGTGTTGTTACCTCTGATCTAAACTTCGTTAAGAATGTAAAAAATAGTGTGGATTGCTTCTCTCCAATATATATCAAGAAAATTTTCCTCTTTCATCATTGTCCTTGAAAATTGTTGAATAGTTCAATTCTTCCTTTCCACAACTCCATTCTATTGAGGGGTTCTAGGAGTAGATCAATGTCTCTTTATACCATGTTCTTCACAAAATGCATTAAACTCGCTAGAAGTGAATTCTCAACCTCTATCAGATCTTAAACATTTGATTCTTAGGTTTACTTCATTTTGTACTCTTGCTTTGAACACTTTCAATATATCTATGGATTGATCTTTCTCTCTAAGAAAAGTAACCCATGTCATTATAGAGTAATCATCAATCAAAAGCATAAAATACCTGTCACCATTCAGGATTCTTGTTCTTGTAGTACCATAGAGGTATGTATGAATCAATTCCAGCATTCTGGTTGATGATTGTTACTTTACTTCAAAAATGCTTCTTATTTTTTTTCCATCTGATAAATTTTGCAAATAGGATTGGTAGGCTTTGTGATTCTAGGCAGATCTCTAGCAACTTATCTTGAACTAATCTTAATCAGATTATCAAAGTTTACATGTCCCATTCTCTGGTGCCATAACCAACTTTCATTAACTTGAGAAGCAAAGCACTAACCACCACCACTCTTAAGCTGATAGATGTTTCCATGAGTTCTTTTTCCTACAACCACCACATTTCTAGAGCCTTTTATAATCTCACAGGTGTTATCCTGAAACACAAGCTTAAACCCTTTGCTACACATTTTTACAACACTCAAAAGATTATGCCTTAATCCCTTAACAAAATAAGCATCATCATACTGAATTTTCCATCAAGACTAATTGTACCTTTTCCAACAATCTTAGCACCAGAATCATCTCAAAACATAACTAATCCCCCATAATATTGTTCAAGTTTAGTAAACTTACTCTTATCTTTGGTCATATGATTTGAACATCCACTGTCAATTACCCAATAGTCTTCATATTTTCTAGCATGAAATTCAGTAACTAGAGTACCTTCCATCTCATCCTTCTTATTCTCTAGACTAGATTCCCTTGCACATCTTCCATGGTTAGCAGACACAGATTTATTCTCCATGGCTAAAAATAAGCATTCATCTTTGTCATCCTCAAATTCAGACTCATCATCAAAAATTCTAGCATCTTTTCTAACATAATACAATATCTTGAACTTCCTATCCTTATTTTATTTATAATTATTATATTTGTTCTTCTTGTGTGCAGCTCTATTTGGACATCTTGATGTATAGTGGCCAATATTTCTATAATTGAAACATTTAAAGTATAACATACCTTTGTACTTACCAGTACCATTCCTCAATTTTTATTGTACATTTTGCTTCCAACTCTTATGAACCATCATTATCTAGATCATCTTGTATCTTCATTTCTTTAAAGGTTGTTTTAGATTTCTCATTTTTTCTTCAAAACTTCCTCATGTCAAATGCAGTCAAAGTGCCAAACAACTATTCTTTAGTAAATTTCTTTAGATTATATGATTTTTCAATAGCAAAGACCTTGTCACTGTAGCACTCAGGTAGGGTCATCAAGATTTTCTCTATTACATCTTCATTTTCCATGGTACCACCTTTTTTTTTTATTTAATTTTTTATAATGTCAACTCTTTGATACTAGCTTGCAATATCTTCAACTTCTTCTATTTTTAAGTTCTCAAATTTGTGCTTAGCTATTAGCTTCCTTGACAATTTAACTCTATCATTCCCTTCATAGATATCTTTCAAATTTTTCCATACTTCATAAGAGGTGCCCAAAGAGATGAATTTTTTCCATTCAGTTCTAGATAAGGAGCTAAAGATAGCATACCTTTCTTTTTCATTCTCCTCATAGGCAGAAATATCATCAGCAGAAGAAGGGCCACTAGCCGATTCAACATACTTTGTCTCCATATCTTTCCAAGTCTTGAAACTAAGAGAGATCAAGTAACCTCTCATCTACTCCTTCCAATCACTAAAGTTATTTCCATCAAAAATAGGGATTTACAGCTTGTTCACCATCTAATCTACCTCAAGTGATTAAGCTCTTCTCCAAGGAACCAAATCTCTAATACCAATTGTTAAAATGCACAAGAAAACTAGGAGAGGGGGTGAATTAGTTGTATTTTGACCTTAATTAATTCCACTTTAACTTTAATATGTTATTTAGTATAAACATGAAATGTAGATAAAAGAAAGCAAACACCAGAGACACCAGATTTACGTGGAAAACCCAATGAGGGAAAAACCACGATGAGGATTAACTCACGATATAATAGTAATGTAATACCAGATACAAAGGCTCACTGCCTATAGATAGGAATCACTATCTAGAAGGAGGTCCACTACTTACAAACAAAGATATATAATAGAAAATCCACTACAATAGGTTCCACACATTCATAGCTTGATCAAAGTATTGTAGACACCGTCATCTCACTACTTTCAGGAATCTAACACATCAAAGTACTGCTACCTCAATTCACTTTCTCACACTCCATTTTTTGCACTTGATTCATATACTTACTCCATACATATAATAACACTCAATTCACAACATCTTGGCTTGCCTTTATACCAACTTCAACCTTAGAAACATTCTTAAGGTCAGCTACATATTCTTTCTTTTACAAATTCAAATTAGGTCGACGAATCAACATTCCCACGGTGGATAAGAATGAGAGCGTACCAAACACAAAATTAATTAGGACCCAAAAAAAATCTTGGATCAATCACACGCTTCCTTAATCGATGCTTAATCTTCATGTAACGTATAGACACCAGGTCAGCCAAACCTAATGAAAACACCAATAAAATTTGAAGTACATGAATCCACAACAAGATGATCACACATGGATCACTCAACATGCTTCACCAGACATTGGAACACCTCTTAGAAACCTTCAAGTACATCCACAACAATTGAAACAAATTCCATACCTAAAAATCTCTTCAACAATGCAACCAAACCATGCAGACACACATAGTAGCTCTGGAGCAAGTCTTTCGAAGCACCAAACCACAAGAAAATTTTCCATAACATAGATAAAATTAATATTAACCTTCTATCAGATCAAAAAGATCTGAGACAAACCACCAGAAGACTAAAAAGTAGAGACATCTCTCCTAGTCCATAGGCAAACAAGTCTGTCAAATGGGTTCACACACCAGTGAACACATCTTTCACTCTCCATCAACCCAAAAGTTAAAACTCAGAATATATTATCCATTGAATCCCATAAAAAATTCTATAGATCTGCACAGGCATAGGATCAACATAGAAGAAATAGAAATCACATTACTAGAGCACACTTAGAATACACACACAACATTGTCTTCATTATTTGTTAGTTTTCTCAAAATAACTTGACATCAACACTTTTGAATTGCCATAAATATAGCTCCATGTACTCACAACACTTCCAGAGTATCTCAACTATACTTGTACCATCTGCAATTACTCTAAACTGTGTTGACATAAATGACAACACCACCAAACACATCCATACTTGCAACAACAGATCCATGCACTTACCGATAGAAAATTAAAATCCAAACTTACTTCAAGAAATGCATGATGATTCTCCACCTTCTTTCAAATAAGAAAATATTGTATCTTGAACACAACAAGAACAAGCACCTTCCATTGATATGATCATTAAACCTTTTGTTATGATTAACTTAGATGATGATAATGAAATTGCAAAAATAAATGAACAAGTGCATAATGACTAGAGTTTATTGTTTTCCTCTTCCATGAGCTTAAATTATAACAATCATGATGATCCTCCTACAAAGAGTTATTCAACGCATGCTAAACTTGGTGATTTTCCTTGTTTGACACTTTAAATGATCTCTTTAACTATTTTTTCACCTTCTACATACGATGAACAAGATTGGGATACAAATGACCTACTATAGGCTGACTCATATGTGCCTTACTATTCTTGTCTTTATTTTCCATTTCATATTCTTCATGTGATTTCATGTGTGCAATGTGATCATGTGTACTATTATATTTGATGTGTCTTAAAGTTCATTCCTCTATTTGTATCTACCTTCTTCTTTATGTTGTAAGCATTTATCTTTTATTTTTTCTTGTGTTTTCCTTTTGTGGATTATGCAAGGCATCGAGACATTTAGGTCTCTTCCATGTTGACCCAAAAGGATTTTCATTTTTTTGCTCTCTATGTGTCATTCTTCCTATTCCATGAGTTATTTGGGGAATGATTGTGTTTTTGAGCTCTATAATATCATTGTAGCAAAGACATATGTTGACCCCGAATCAATGGATCCATTATGTAATTTTGGGATTTTATTTTGGGGTCAACCCCTTCCTTTTTCACGAGGTAGCTTCATTTGGAAACATATGACTTGGCATGTAGGGATTTCCAAATAAGATCTCATGTCTTCTTTATTGTTAGCATTGATAATTTTCTACTTTAAAATAATTTCTCATAGTGTGGTGTTAGAAATTTCTTTAAAGTGGAGGCATACATTAGCATTATCATTTTGGAGATCTTGGACTATATCATATGTTTCATTATGCAGTCTTCTTACTTCTTGCGATGTGTTTTATTCTTGGTGGTGTCATTGGTTTTAATTTCCTCCAAGAGTGTGACCTTTCTTCGCATAATACTTTCCTCTTATTGGTGATGTTATGCATTGCATACCCTAAGTTGTGCATCTTTTATCCTAGATGTGTCCTCTCTTGGAGACATTAGGCACAATGTTCCATAAGAGGAGACCTTACATGAGTAAATAAAAACCCCTTTGAACATGTATTATCCTATTTACATTTTTTCCACAAGTTTTTAGCAAAGCTTAGCTTTCTAACCATATGAAGCTTGAAGTTACAACCCTTTTTCATGGCCACCAAGAATAACACATTTTTCTTGCCTGTGGTTCCTTATTTCTTCACAAGTGCTTAGCATAACACAACTTTAGCCTTATGAAGCTCGAATTTTATATTTTATGGCGCCTTATTAAAGTTATTGGAGGTATAAATCTAGTATGGTATGGGAGCCTAATAATATTCTCTCATTTTCCACCCTTGGGGATCATCTAGTGGATAATGGATTTCACTAGCCTACGTGAGTGTGCATTTTTGTTTGCATAGTGGACAATAAGTTCCACTTGTAATTTTTTTTGTACAAACAGCTAAGGTGTATTCCACATCATGTTGGATAGTCAAGGATTTATCCACCTCTTTTCATTTTCCATTTTATCTTATGTTGAGTTTTTGGCATTGTATGATTGAGTATCATATCATCGTTGCATACATATATATATGTTCAACATAGGCATGTGTCTCCTTGTGCCTTTGTTGGTTTTTCCATGAGATCTTAGATCTTGGGGGATTGATCACCCTTCTTGATATTTTTTATTTTATCCTTCCAAATAATGTTGAATTATACCTCTCTTAATTATCTAATTTAGTGTGAGTTTGACACAAGGTCATCCTCTCACTAAAATGGGGGCTAAATGTAGTGTAGAAAAATGTAACACTTTACATTTTCTCACTTTTGGGGGCACTCCTAGTTTAAATTGGAATTAATAATGCATTAATTTAGTGTTTTTAAATGTACCCCTTTACGTTTGCACACTTATTTGATCCCTCTTAATTAAATTGAGCTTAATTATGCCTTAATTCATTTACAAGCCTAATAAATTACATTTTCTAAAGGAGAAACATAACAATAATTAATGCCTAAACATAAAAATTTACATTGAGCAATGTGTGTTCTAATTATAGAGACCTGGGACCCATTCAAAAATTCATGAATGGGTCCTCCCTAGACCTTTGGACCTAAACTTAAATTATGTTTTGGTTGTATTTTAACATATTCAAATATATAATTCAATGTTGGCTTGTGATATTTGAATTTTAGGAAATTAAGGATACATACCTATAAATACAAGGTTATTTCACTAAGTTTCACCTATAATTTCAAAGAGAAGAAACCTAGCATATTCAAGTGATAAAAATTATAGAAAAGTCAATGATCAAGGGAATTCAAGAGTAGATATATCAGAGATTTATTGCAACACTCAATATCTATTCATCATGTCAAATTCTTCTTACATCATGCATGTTTTTGGAGCTAACATTGTGATGTATGTTTCATGATCAAGTCAAGAATTCAAAGTATCATTTCAAGAAATATTCAAGTGTCAAGATCCACATCCAATTTAGCCATCTCATGTAAGTTGTATATCTCCTAAGATCTCCATTATCAAGGTTTCATACAAGGGTTTTTTGAGTGGTAATATACCTTTTTTCATTCTTCATTCCCTCTTTCATGCATTATTTCAATTCAAGGTTTGATTACCAAAACAAGGTTTGACCAAGGAAAACCCCTATTCACCCAAAAACAAAAAAAAATCTCTCTTTTATGTGTGATTGTAGATTTATGTTGAAGAATACTTGAAGAAATTTTGAAGTCCAATATTTACAAAGTTGAAAAAAGTTCTCAAATTTGTCAAATCATGGAATATCACCTACATATCTGATTTCTAACTTTCTAACACTGAAACCAAGACAAATAAGAATCTTAAAATCTGCTCTAGAGGCTCCCAAAATATTGTTGAAACCCTTGTACTTGGACCCATTCACCCATGGGCGAATGAGTCTCAGATTAGCTTCCAAAAAAAAATTTGGTGACTGGTACACATGTTTCTACCCTTCTTAGATCTCCAAATTCTATTTTTTGTTTTTATAAATATTGATCTTAATATTCAAGTTTCAAGTGTTAGATTGCATTTTTATGTTGATTTTCTATTTTTAGTTTTTCTCCACAAAGTGTTGTTTGACTTTGATCCTCATCCTTTAGTCATAAAGAAATATAAATATTCTCACTTTGGGTTGATTCACCTAAGGGTTGATAATAAATTCATTGTGGGGATCTCATTTCCTAATGAAATAAAGGAAAATAGGTCCCTCACCTCACACATTTTTATAACCCCTATTTTTCTTGTGTTTCATTTGGTAAGGAACACAATCATTCAGAGGTAGATGGATCTAGGGAAGAGTTTTGCCAAGAGTTTATCTTCAAAAATGAAGTCACTACATAAAGTTGTGTATGCAAAAACATGGCTAACAAGATCTCCTTTCCCACCATATTTCTCAAATCTAGGAATCTCTATACCTTGTCAAATTTGTGTTCTTAATATATCCAATGATAAGGGGTTTCTTTTGACATATTGTGAAGGTTGTCCATTTTAATTTTGGTTCAATGTAGAAATTTATTGTTGGAGGGATAAAACTCTTTGCAAGAGTTTATTAAGGACAATAATTTTTTTTGTGGTTTGAGATGGAGGTGAATATGGTGGAGGTGTATATGTGTTTGGAGGAGAAGTGAATTGTAAGTTTGTGAGGGAATGGGTTAGTAGATATGCGATTTGAATGGACAAAGCTAAAGGGATTCCCAGTGGAAACATCTAAGGTATTATTGGAATTTCTATTAGGTTGTATGGTTGTAGTAATAATTGGATTAGTGTATGTTAGAATAAAGGTCATGGTTGTGGAAGGAGGAATTTCATTTCCACCTTGAATTTGAGTATACCCAAAATTTTGAGCACATCTATTCATTATAGGGACATATTTATCAATAATGTGAGATAGGATACCCAGCTTATATTCCTAGGTCATTATCAATCATTCTCCTCAAGTTATCTATGATAGGAATCGTGGTACCAACAATGTATTCAAAACTCACAAAGTTTTGTAGTTTGTCTAATTCTTCATCCATTTATGTTAGAATATTCTTAGGGACATTAGCAACCATTGATTCAACATTAGTAACATTATTTTTTGGTAAGGAGGTCATAAGAAATGAGGTGTAAAGGGTATGGTCCATGATGATTTTACTAGTGTCAACACTATGAGTGAAAGATTTGGAAAACGCAAGATCCATGGTGAGTGATGTATAGTGGGATGACATGAGTCTCGCACTACATCTCATGACAATATTGGAAATAAAAAACGAAGTTGTGAATCTCATACAAGTTTCACCAAACCTAATGTATGCCCAAAATGGATAATAGGCACTCGATAAATGCAACAAAAACCTAAACATAGGAAGTGAAATGCAAGTATGTAAAATGAGAGAAATTTTCAAATTTTAAACAAGATAATTTTATGATTATATTGTGAAAAAAACCCTTAAATTATGTCTTTTAATCCCAAAAATTTATGTTTGAAATGCACTTGAATTGATCAATTAACCTTATTGTTGTAGTGTCAAAAATTATACTCCCTTCTTAGAGATAGTACAATTTCACACTTAGTTTGAACCTATTTTAGTACCCTTGCACTCATGTCCCTTAAATAATTCTTAATAGGCCCCTAAGACCCTTTATTATGTATCAAACGATATATTTTGACTGAAATCCTAATGGATTCAATAAATACATTTAATATTTCAACCCATCAACATTCCCTCATCCTGAAAATCAAGGGTGGGACCCATATGCCACCTTGGGCATATGAGTCCTATTTGGGGCCTTTTTAGGGTTTTGAGTGGGAAATCAAGATTTTTAATTCAAATTTCATAAATTTAAGAATTTGGGATCTAATAAATGGTAAGTTAGCTAGGATGCCTATAAAAATCTAAGTCTCACATTCATTTTTTTAACTAGATAGAAAAAGATAAGCAATAGATCACAACAAATTGTATTCAAGAATAAGGAGAAAGAGAAGTTGAAGTCTCAGAGTAGTATTATGGTATTTTTTAGGTCTTCAAGATCACTTTCATTTTAAGATCAAGAATTTCCAAAGATTGATGATGATTGCCTATGGAGGATCATGATGGATTCTAGGTTGGGGAGATGCAACTAGCCATTGAACCAAGCCTAATTATTTGTTTCCTAAGTGATTCCATATTCCATTATCATTATAATTTCCAACTAAAGGAAGTTACATGAATTATTATGTCTTATTAGGTTGATTTGAGATGTCCCAAAGTGATTCATCATCATTTTCATGTTTCATTTATGCATCATATTCTAGCACATTAGAGTAGGGTTTATTAAATTTTAGATCTCATAATCTTAGACACACTTAAGATTAGGGCTTTCACACACATTTTCACTTTAGATCTATACTCTATATCAAGGTTTAACTACCAAAATAGGGGTTTGACCCAGGCAAATCCACCATAAGAAATCAGCCCAACATTTTTGTTTTGTAATTTTTTTGCAAGTTTGGATCCAGAAGCAAAGTTTGAAATACATAGGAATGAAGTGTAGAGATAGGATAACAATTTTAGATCCTTCTTTTTTGAAAACAAAGATTGGTACTCATATGCCCAACTAGGCATATTAGTCCAAGTAGACCCTTTTTTCCACCTAGTTGTAGATCATGATCAGTCATTAGAAGATTCCAAATTCTACCTACAAACATTGTAGTAGGATTAAATTACCCAACTTGGTATATGAGTCCGAGTTTAATTTGAGATAGCAATTTACAAGGTTTACAAAACCTTATTTTGGCCTCTCCACTCCTTCAAGTACTTTTATGTTTATTATTTTTGGTCAATCTGATTTCATGTTTTCAAGTTTTTAGGGTTTTGTGCATAAGTGTCTTCTTTCTCCTTTGAAGCTTCTTTTAATAGTAAAACCCCATCCAATTACAATAGGAACCCTCTATCCATCCCTCAATTGAGTCACTTGGTGAAGGGATCTAGGTTTCCTAATTAACTAAAGTGTGAAATAGGTCCAATTCCATCACCTAAAAGGTGGAACCCATTTCCCCTATGGTCATTTTGGTGAGCTTGACCTTTGGACCCTTGAATTTATGATTTGGAGAATATTTTAGTCCTAGATCTAGATTGCATTAAATTTTCATTAAATTTTCATTTGTTGAACTGCATTTAGGACTTCTAAACATTGCATTAGTGAAAATTGCATACAGGTCGCATTTTTGCATTTTGCATCATTCAATTTCTCTGGAAATCTATAATTGTAAGCAATAAATTGAGCATACAACATAGAAAAATTGAAATCAACTTAGAATTTTTTGATTTAGGCTCAAAAACTCTAATCTGGGACTCATTTTCCCACCTTGGCAATTTAATCCATGTAAAGGTATTTTTTTCTAGATTTCTAGGTATACTATGCTCTCTATTTTTCACTATCTGAACCTATCAAAAACCCTAAGTGGGACTCATATGCCCAATTAGGAATATTAGTCCCTAATTAGGTCCGAGTTTCTATTTTACAACATTAAAATCTTGTCATTGGTGCTTTTGGTTTCTATATTTAGGTTATTGTTAAAGTTTATAGAATCACTACCATTGGCAATATTTTCATAATTAGTTTCATTTTAAGTACACATTTTAATTGTGGAATTAGATCAATATAATTTTGTTTCATTTCTAGTATTATTTCATAGTTTGATAGGATTATATTACATTTGGTATTCATTATAAATTAAAACCTAAAAACTAAAAAAAAAAACCAAAAAAACCATAAACCAATAAACCCCTTGTAGAAAGAATAATTATTTGAGTATGTCAAATATATTTTTCCAAGTTAACCTATCCTTCAAGCCCTTTAGCAGTGATGAATTCGACATATTATATTAAGCCCTTAAGGATTTCATCTCACAAGGTTCATACACTAAGGCTTGTTATAGAAAACTGAAACAAAGAGAAGTTAATGTTTTCCAACCTCAACTCATCATTTACCCACCCTCAAACCAATATCAAAATGAAAAAAAACCCATTATCATCCTTGAACCACCTAAGAATAATTTTTCACAACAATCGAGTTATAATACCATTGCTCATACATATAACACTAGAAACAATCTACAAATAAGACAAACGACTTCAACATCCCTCCCTTTTCCTCAGCCCATCTTGCTTAGTGCTCCTCATTTTACTTCACATAGTGGGAAGGAGTATTATCTTGTTGATAAAATTAAGAATACTCCTAAAAGATATCCCTATGGTATCTAATTCAAACTTCACCTAGTTATCATACTATGCTTCAAACGATCTTGCAACAAGTTGTGGTTCCCTCTAGTGCAAATCCAAGTGATGTAGTAGCTCTAATTCAAGGAATTAATGCGGATAATGTTGACATTATCTTTCAAAAAAATGAGTTACCTCCCTTGGAAGTGAGAAAGAAAAATGAAGCCTTCGAGATAATAGTTATTTTCAATAGGACAAGGATGAAGCGAACCCTTTTTGACAATGGATTAACTCTTAGTGTGTTTTGGATAAACTTGGAATGGATAAATTAATAAATAAACTTGATTCCTTATAGATTCGAGGATTTGAAAATGTAGGAAAGCAACCACTTGGTGTGACCACTTTACCTATTATAGTTGGAAAGGCTACATTACAAAATCCTATCCATGTTATGCCTCATGATATTTCATACAATCTTATTTTAGGAAGACCATTGATTCATGAGATGCATGTGGTGCCTTCAACTCTTCATTGTATCATGAAGTATGTCTATAAAAATAATGTTTACCAAATCGAAATAGATCTTGTTTCTAATATTTACTTATAAATTGAGAAAAGAATGACAAGTCCTATAAAGACATTAATCCCAGCTTCAAAGATAGGAAATATGAAAGAAGTGCAACAAGAGATAGAAAAAGTGCCAATTATTGGAAGATGATTGGGGTTCATTAAACTTCACACCTTTATTCTTGGGATAGTACAACATTCCAAGAAAAGTGGACAAAGAAAAAGAAAAAATAATACAATAATGTCAAAGAAACACATGGAAGAACGATCAAAGAGTGAAGATTTAACATGCATTAAAAAATACAACACTTAAATAAAAAACTTTGAAGAAAAAAATAATGACCCACCACCGACTATTGAACATATAGAATACAGAGAGGGGGGTGAATCAGTATTCCACAAATCGATATTAAAATCTAGTTAACCATTATCACAATTTTGACTGAATCAACAAGAGAGAACATAGAAACAAGACAAATAAATCATACACATGACCACTAGGATTTTTACATGGAAAACCCAAAATGGGAAAAACCACACTGAGGGTTAACTCACAATATATTATATTTGGATACAAAATATTACGAGGTTCACTGCTATGGCTCACTATCCTTAAAAGGCTCACAACTTGAGTAAAAAGATGACTCATTACTAAGATACAATGATGATGTCTCACTTCTAGAATGATGAACTAATGGAATACACCTTCAATGTGTAGGGTTCAGTTCCACTGAAGCTCAAAATACAAAATACTGCATCATTCAACACAACTATATTACTGATAAAGCATTTAAGTGTTGATCTTCTCCTTCATTCACATTCACTTCTTGCTTGCTTGTTCACACACTCACATATCTCTCTTTTTCCACTCTCACACTTGCAAACCCTTTTCACTTGCTTCTATCTCATATTTATACAAGTATATATTATTCATCAATTGGGTCAGCCTAATTGGATGAACAAAAAATAATCAAAACCTTTATTCATTGGCACCATATAATATTTAATCATTTTATCCATTTAGTGCACTATACCAAGTTGTCTATTAGTCTTCATAATATATTGCATTCACTGAGTCGGCCAAGAATAAACCACAATTATCCAAACCAACAAATAACCATCAAATCAAACACCTTTCGGATCTGAGAACACATTAATTTCTCATCATACTACTAGTAAAGAGACTATCAAAAAAAATATTGTATAAGAATGTTCACCTTAGTAGAATGTGAAGTCTCCCACATAGTATACCTCACACAGAAGAATAGTAGGATATAGATTAAAACTTTTTTAGCGATAACTTTATGTTCATAGAAAAAGATGTATCAAGATCCAAGATATAGTTGTCTGAATGAGTAAATAAAACATGGTTAGGAGATTAGAGTCATATTATATCTTGCGATGAGTTCTGAACTCAAATACCAACATACTGTTCCATCACAAAGGAGTATTACCACCAGATAACAAGGTTTGGTAAACCAAGAAAACTTCCCATATAGTTATTACCATGTTGAAATCAATGAAAAAATAGGAACAACCGACACAATCATCCATACTTCATGATCATGTTGCAAAGCTTCCAACAATCTCCCCCTTAGGCATTGATGGCAGCATGCATGAATTTTTTTTTCAAGTATACCACACTGAATGTTTTGACTACTCCCTCTATCAAAATTGTTCTTCATAATTTTTTTTCCTCTGAATCTTTATCTCTCCATCTCTTTATCTCTCCCCCTTTGAAATCAATGACAAAGGAAGGGGTCTGGTATAAATGTACATATGCATCAAAAAGTAGTCAAAAAGATATGAACACTAAATTAACTCAAAGAAGAACCTCTAAGACTCTCCAAGATAGCTTTCCATGATGCTTTACCTTCTTCCATGAACCTTTTACACTGACTAGAGTCTTGTAAAATAGCTCAAGTTTAGCTAGACTAAAAACCATTTGTTAAAGTATTGCTATTAAGATTGATCTTTATAATTCCCAATATAGCCAGGAACACAAGAAACATAAGTATGTCTGAATTTAATCATGTCTCCAAGTGCCACAAAATTCTTGATAACATCTTTCCTTCGATCTTGTAAAGATAAAAAATTATCCTAAAGCTGCACAATGTAGGACCACCTCTGATTATCTCTATCTTCTGCTAATCTATATGTATCTTCCTAAGTGCTCAGTCGAGACTCACTCATCCTTATCTCATTTCTCATATTCAATGTATTTCCAAACCAATCTAGACAAAAGGAAAGTAGTTCCTGTTCCTCTTTTACACAACCTTGTACACTCTCCAATTCCTTCATTACTCGATCGTGTGAATTCACATATTTTCCTTTGATATCATTCAAATTTTCTTCATTATACCTAATTCTAGCAAACATTTCAAGTCCAAAGATGTAGAATTTCAAAGAATTAATCATGCCACAAAGATTCTCCACAACAGAAATAGATGAATCAAATTTAAAAATGGGGAATAACCTTCTGCAAATATTCCATAGTTATCTAAATATTCATTATTTCATGTGCATGTTCAAGATTACTTTCTTCTGCACCTTCTAGCTTCACTACACTCTTCCTCTTCTTTCGTGTTCTGGTCACGCTATCGAAGGTACTTTCTTCATTGAGATGCTTAGGGATTTCCAATAGAATTTTAGCATATTTATCAATTTTAGCCTTTGACACTTCATAATTCAATTCAGATATCCAAACTAACCTTGATTCAACTGCTTCCATGTGACAAAAATCTATAGCCACAAGAAAATTTATGCTTCTAAAGTATCTTTCCACAAAACTTAGTGGAATCCTAGACCTTTTGTTCATCCTCATCTTAAATGTTCCAAAGAATGCAGTAAGGGTAGATTCTTATGCATCCAAGCTACCAAGATTTATCATGAAGTTCCTAATTTGATAAGAAATAGGCTCTGAATTTGACCATTCTGACCTTCTTATTACCGGTAAATCTTTCAAAAAGTAAAAGAGTAGACAAACAACCAAATTGCCATACCGAAAAGTATTATTTTTTCTCTTCTTAATCTCCTTTAAATTGTTCAAAATATGTATGCGAAGTAGTTTGCACAAGTCTAATTCCATACCTCTTATTACCATATCAACGAAAATATTCATCACAATAGTAGAAATTGTAGTCATTGTTAGGGATACACAATATATGATCAATGACCATAGAAGCATACCTTGTTACCGAATCAAAAATTGATCTCAAACCATTTTTTTTTCTTTAGAATCACACCTGTAACCTCAATTATTTATTTCCCATTCATAGTCTTCAGTTTAGGAATCGGTCTAAAGAAACACAAACTAGTTATATCTCTAATTGCTTCTCTGGTGACTAGATGTGCCTCATCAATCCATAAAGATTCATTATGAATTATACTTAATACCATCCAAAGATACTTCTTCTCAAATTCAAACAAAGGAAATTTTCTCCAAACATCCAACTTCTTCTCAATTAATACTCTGTAGGCATCATGATTCTCTTTCAATTCATTTTCCCAAAGTACCCTAAATTGAACTGACGACATTTCTTCAATTTTAGTATAATCAAATGTATAGATATATTCTATAGGAAACACTCTCATAGGGATACAACATAATGCACCAACAAAATATTTTGATACATTCCTTATATATCTCTTAAACCTAGCTTTATCCTCACAATTCATAATATTTTAATTATCCATTAATAAAAGTAAAATATTGTGCAAACATGAATACCTCTGAAAATATCAACAAGAAATGTATAGATATCCTATTTCCAGAGCTCACTTCGAATTCATTTGTTACATTCTTCAAATTATGAAATTTTTAATTCCCTTCTAAAATTCCTTTTCACGCTTCTTCGAAAATACATAGGCTTCTAATTTTATCCAAACTTATTCCTTTCATTCTAAATAATTTTGCAATAAGATTTTCAACTTGTAGGTAGATTTCCTCAAAAAATATGTATGCCTTCATTCTTTTAAAATTTTCAAACTGCATTCTTCACACATGCGACTGATAAAATACCTTTATCTTGTTACCACATTAAATATAATTCGGTCATGATATGACACAAGTACCAATAAGGGGATTTTATTATATTTTCTGATGGTTTCTCCACCTTAGTCGCTATTTTTATTTAGATATTGATGGTAGTATCTATACCAAAGGTTGGCACATATAAGACTGATAATTCCTTTCTCCAAATCCTTTCCATTTCTTTTCTTTCCTTTCCTAGATCAAATTTTTGATCATTCTTCTTCACCAGATAGATGTTCTTCTTTCTTTTATTGTTACTACCAAGATGTTCCAATTTTTTGCACTTAGAACAAGTAACTTTCTTCTTTCCATTTTCCCTTTTATCCAATAAACTATCTTTATATCCATTTGTCTTGCCCTTAGAATTATCCACATTACTTTTGCAGTCATTTTCCTTATGGCCAAATTTTTTGTAGGAATATAAAACACCACCGAAGTATAAATACCTCTTTGCATCATGTTGTTTGATAGGATTTTTTTCAGAATTGCTTCTTCGCTCCTTGAATTTTATATATTTGTATTGCGTCTTCTTACTAGTCAATTGATTCGCTTTAGAACTCTAACCTTTTTCAAACCCTAAACCAGTCTTATCCATTTCTATTATTTGAGAGGTAATCAATTCATCAAGCATCGTCGAGCTTATCTTAAAATTTTCTTCAAATATATTTTCCCTTTCTATATTAGATCTCTAGATTTTTTCTTCTAATTCAAGCTTTGCACATTCATCCATCTTATTTTAAATTTCAATTTCCTGACATTCTTCAATTCTTCTCTTCTCATCCAATTGTTCTAGCAAGCTAGTGATGATTTCTTCTCCTTCATTCAACAGATCACTTGCAACCAGGCTTGTACTTTGTAGCTTTTCAATATGCTCATTTTATTTTATCAAATTTTCCTTCAAGGATTCCATTTCTTCTAAAAGTTTGGTAGGGGCTATTTATGGAGAATTTTTTTTCTCATGTTCAAATTTTGGGATCTTCCTCAAGCTGTTAGGATTCTTCTAAGGAACCAAGATCTGATACCAATTGTTGAACATCCAAAATACTGAGAGGAGGGTGAATGAGTATTCCATAAATGGATATTAAAATCCACTTAACCATTATCACAATTTTGACCGAATTAGCAAGAGAGAACATAAAAACAAGACAAAATAATCATACACATGAACACCATAATTTTTATGTGGAAAGCCTAGAATGAGAAAAACCACAATGAGGGTTAACTCACAATATATTATATCCAGATACAAAATATTAAAGGGCTCACTACTAGAACTCATTGTCCTTAAAAGGCTCACAGCCTGAGTACAAAAGATGACTCACTGCCAAGATACAATGATGGTGGCTCATGGACAAAATGATGAACTAATGGAATACACCTTCAATGTGTAGGGTTTAGTTCCACAGAAGCTTAGAATACAAGGTACTATATCACTCAACAAAACTATATTACTGATAAAGCATTTAGGCATTGATCTTCTCCTTCACTCACATTCACTTCTCGCTCGCTTGTTCATACACCCACATAACTCCTTTTCCAAACTCTCACACTTGCACACCCTTTTCACTTGCTTATATGTCATATTTATACAAGTATACCTTATTCATCAATTAGGTCAGCCTAATTGAATGAACACAAAATAATCAAAATGTTTCTTCATTGGCACCATATAGGATTTAATCATTTTTATCCATGTAGTGCATTATGCCAAGTCAGCTATTAGTCTTCATAATATATTGCATTATAATTACTGGCATGTATCAGCGATCGGGCATCAACATGTTGGAGGTTGCATGTTAAGTTGGTTAAGCTTTAGAATTGTTACTTAGTCTACTTTGGAGTATGATTGATCGACAGTTGGATGGAACAACAATTATAGTTCGATCGTTGAAAGTTCTTAAATGTTGTGAAGTATTTGACATCCTCGACCTTCAATAGCTCTGATGGTGCCTTGGTCAGACTATCAAGTATTGACATATCAGAGATGTCGGGGGTTTGAGTGGAAAATCTGGCAATGTTTTCTCAATGATTGATCCTTCAATGCTCTGATAGCTCTGACACTCTGATGAGCCGATAACAATGAAGAGTCAAGGTGACTTGGCGGTGATGTTAGCTAGAAGAAAAAAGGTCAATGTGCCAACACAATATTTTTTGGGCAGTTGTATGTAAACCCGAACTAGTTCATCTACTCGGTGCATGTGGGATAATGAATATCTTGCGAGTGTGAAAGGGAGAATGGTTGAACAACTAGTAACCAAATGGACGGGGTTCGATGGATATTTAAAAGACATTTAAGAACTTTGTTGGGATTTGAATGGTTTATTTTTCGATGGTTGAATGGTAATTCGTTACAATATGATGTTGTAGAATTGTAACAGTACAATAGAGTTATTGTTGTATAACTTTAACCTTTGTGAGGTGATCGGGTTGATGTCACTGTCTGAAGCTGAGAATTGATGTCATGGAGGATTGATCTATAACTTTATTGTGAGCCATTGTTTACTAATAATAAAGTGCTCTTTTCTTGGTGGTGGGTTTTTCTCTCATAAGGTTTTTGCCACGTTAAATATGGTGTCTATTATGTTCATGTTTACTCATCTATTCTACAATTTCTTGTTAAAATTTCATCTTAATGTTCTATAAATGAAATTGAAAGCCACTTTTGCATTGAATCCTCTCTGAATTAGCATTAGGAAAGTTGTTCCACACTCTTTCTTTCCTTACAAGTGGTATTAGAGCCTAGCCAATTGTGTAATCCTTGTGGGTTAGGCGGGGTTTTTATGCCAATTCTAGAGTGGGATTCTTGTAGAGGAGTCTGGTAATTTAATTTGCAGATTAATATTGAAGCACATTAAGGAAGATTGAAATTGAGAAATTCAATGGTGGAAATTTTGATTTGTGGAAACTCAAAATGGAATATTTTCTGGTAGATAGAGATCTCCAGATTGTTGTGTTTAGAATGAAACCATTAGGCATGAAGAAAAAATATTGTTACCTCATAGATAGAAAAGAAAAAGGGCTGATAAGACTCTATTTAGTAGACTATGTTCTCCCAATTGTTCAAGTTAGAGTAAAAAGTTATTTCACTTAATTAATTATATCATATTGGTTAATTAATTAAGTCACTTATCACTTTGGGTACTTAAGATAAACTTAGGAACATTAATAATTAATTATTTATTAATTATTAAGTGTCCACACTAGGGTTTCATTTAGGGTTTCTTGATCTTCATAAAGATTGATCTCTTTGTAATTATTGATTCTCTTAATGCATTTTTACTTTGAGGCTTGCAAAACATCTTCTTTAGTTCTGGATATCTTTTTTCTGTAATAGGTTATTGCATGCAGTTGATTCTTGGGTCTTGTGAGGTTGGCTTTCTCAACTTCTAGATGGTATCAGAGCACCAGACTTGTAGCTGCCTATTTGTCTTTTGAAGATATTTTCTCACAATAATTTTGTCTGTGCAAGGGTTTCAAGCTAGGCTCTTTTTTTGTGGATCTAGGGGTAGCCTATTTTTTAGGGCATTTTTCAACAAAATGGACCCCACCAATCAGTTCGCAACGCCCAAAAACCCCTATTTTCACATAAAATTTGTCCATTTTGGACATAGTTGACCGAAGAGGAAATTTTTTTTTTGCCCCAAGACCGCACGACCCCAACGCACACTTCACGATGCTAAAAATTTAAAAAATAAAATAAAAAAGCACATTAAAAAAGTGCATGCAGTTCAAAAGGAGGCTGCCACCCTCCCACCACACGAGGGCCACTAGCCACCACAGTGCTGCCGGTGGCTCCCCCCTAAGCATCACCAGTCTGCCTTCTAGCCCCCACAAACTCCTCTCTGATAGCAATAGTCATATGGGGGACCAAGCACTATGTGTCTAGGTCCCGACCGCCTTCAACATATCTGACAGAATATTCCAGCTACATTTGTGGAATTTGGCGATTGTCAATTTTTTTCCGGCAGGAGGCATTTTTTGCGGTGACAACCAAATGGTCATCAAATTTATCCACATGACCCACTAACATCAACATGATGCTAGTGGCTATAACGACCATCTTTTCCCCCTCCTAACCCTAGTTTGCACTAAAGGAGTAGTTTTCTTCTTTTTGGCATAACTTGGGCATACGGTATCAAAATCGAGCAAACGAGATATCACTGAAAAGCTGGTTCCGAGCACTATCTTTTTGTGTAATTTATTTTTCAATATTTTTCTGTTTAGTTGGAATTATTTCTGTTTTAATTCAGATGTTCATTTATGGCTTCCGAGCTCATAAATGTTTGCCACAATCTCAAATTTTCGCTATCTTTGCGGCGTTGGAAAGGTATTGAGGAACTCTACGTTGTTGTCCATATGCTTTTTCCATATCTGTCCCAAGTTGATCACTTAGTCTAGATTTGGCCTGATGGGATTTTTTGAGATTACTTGGATGTTTTTCCAATTGGAAGGGTGAAACTTAAATCTTTGCACTTCATTTTCAGTAATACATCATTCAATAATCTATTGTTGCTTCATAGATTCTAGGGTTGTGCCAGGTTGGAGTTTTTAAGTGTTCCATGGCATCGGGTCTATTGTTTCTTTATCATGGTTCCTTGAGTCAATCAGTGACTCTCATTTGGTCTCAGTAGTAAACATAAGTATATTTCCTTGCTTTCCGGATTCAAGTTCTAGTGTTACTCCATAGTGTTCTTCCAGTGCTTCTTTGCAGCATGTCATCTCATTGTAGGGGGGTTTTCTCACACTGGGTTTTACTTCTGTACCTCATTCTTGCATATGTAAATGGGTACCTAATAATGCCTTTGTTGACGGGACCCATATTTTCTTTCATTCATATTTTCTTTAGTGTTTTAGCTACTCCCTAAGTTCATCTTAAGGGGGGGTGTTAGAGTAATAAGTTATTTCACTTAATTAATTATATCATATTGGTTAATTAATTAAGTCACTTATCACTTTAGGTACTTAAGATCAAATTATGCACATTAATAATTATTTATTTATTAATTATTAAGTGTGCACACTAGTGTTTCATTTAGGGTTTCTTGATCTCCTTCATAAGGATTGATCTCTTTGTAATTATTGATTCTCTTAATGCATTTTTACTTTGAGGATTGCAGAACATATTCTTTGGTTTTGGATATCTTTTCTCTATGACAAGTTATTGCATACATGTGATTCTTGGGGTTTGTGAGGTTGGGTTTCTCAACTTCTAAAGTTCATGAAGAGAAGTTCACATATTCTTTGTGGAAGAAGTTTGGTGACATTTATCATGGAAATTCCTTGGTGAATAATCTATTCTTAAGGAATAAATTGTACTCTTTGAAGATGGAGGAAGGGGCATTTGTGGCTGATCATTTGAATACATTCAATATTCTCATTTCTTAGTTAATATTTGTAGGTGTAATGATAGATGATGAGGTTTGTTGTATGCTCTTGTTGTGTTCTTTGCTTGACTCTTGCGATCATTTGGTGATGGTGATCGAGAGCATGAAAAACACTTTCAAAATGGAAGATGAGGTTGCTTCATTGTTGTCAAAAGAGATGTGTAGGAAATCTTCTCAGATAGAAAAGGAGGATCTTGTTGTTTGAGGAAGATCAAAGGAGAAAGGAAAGAAGAAAGACAAGAAGTATAAATATAAGTTTGAAGGGAGATCAAAGTCTCTTGGAGAGAATTCCAAGGTGAAATTATGGAATTTTGGGCAGCCTGGCCATGTCTACAAGGATTGCAAAGAGGAGAAAAAGAAGAAGAAGAAAAAATAATTCTTCGGATAATGATTTTTCTCAGAGCGATGAAAATTACTTTATTGTAGCCTTGAAAACTCAGGCATCAGATGATGTCTGGCTGATCGACTCAAGTGCATCTTTTCATATGACATCTCATAGAAATTAGTTTATAAAATATGAAAAGTATGCTGATGGAAAGGTTTATCTAGAAAGTGACTCATCTTTGGAAATAGTTGGTTGTGGAAGAGTCATAATTCAATTTCCCAATGGAAGGATCAAAGGGATTGATGGCGTAATGCATATACCAGGTCTAGCTTAAAATTTATTGTGTGTAAGCAAGCTGAATGATGTTGGAGTACAAGTTTCTTTTTCGAATGGTGGCTACAAAATGATAAGAGGCTCAATGGTGTTGGCTAGGGGTGCTCAAATTGGTACTCTATACAAGATGGATTCACATGTGGTTCAATGCAACAATGTCTCTAAAAATTCAAGAAAGGTTGATTGAGTAGAGAAGGAGACTAAAATTCCTCTAGGGGTAAATTCTTTGGAGGTGAAACATCCTGTAGAAAAGACCATGCTCTGGCATCAAAGGCTTGGCCACATTAGTGAGAAAGGCTTAAAATATTTGAAATAAAAAACCTGGTTGAAGGGATTGATGATTGTAACCTTGAGTTTTATTTTTTCAAACACTATATATATGGCAAACAACATCATGTTTCATTTTATTCTAGTCCTCATAAATATTTTGGTGTTCTGGACTATATTCACTTTATTGTTTTTGGTCTAGTAAATGTTCCTTTGTTATCAAAATAAAGATATTATGTATCTTTCATAGATGACTATTATAGAAGGGAATTTGTATAATTTCTTAAAAGTAAATTAGAAGTGTTTAGTTGATTTAAAGAGTTCAAGAACTTGGTAAAAAATCAGACTGGTAGGAAAATAAAATGCTTGAGGATGGATAACGGTGGTGAGTTTTACTCAATAGGTTTTGACGAGTATTGGAAATACCATGGAATTAAAAGGAATGAAACAATGCCTTACACTCCACAATAGAATGGAGTTGCTAAAAGGTTGAATAGAAAGCTGATGGAAAGGGTAAGAAGTATGTTGAGTAGTGTTGGTCTAGAGTATAAATTCTGGGCTGAAGTCATTTCTACATCATGTTACTTGTTGAATTGGTCACCCTCTTTGACATTGGTAGAAAAAATTCCTATGGAAGCATGGTACGGTAAGAATCCATCTCTAAGACATCTTCATGTCTCTGGATGTGAGGCATATGCTTATGTTCCTGATGTAAAAGTATCTAGGTTGGATAAAAATGTTGTCAAATGTATCTTTATTGGCTATGGAGTTGGTGTAAAAGGATACAAGCTTTGGGATCCTATCATTGAGAAGGTTGTCTACATAAAAATTGTAATCTTTTGAGAGTTTAAACCTTCTACTATAGATTTAGAGTTTGAGAAGAAGGAAGAAGAAGAGAAAGAGGAAGTAGTAGAAGTACCTGTTACTCCTAAAAAGAAATAAGTACGTACTCCTGGTGGACCTGATAATGAGGAAAGTTCAAGTAGCTCTAAGAGTTCTAAATAGGAAGAGGAGCCACAACCTTACCATCTACCTATGAGGAGGTCTACAAGTGAAAGGTGAAAACCTAATAGGTATGGATTTTCCATGTTGGATTCAAAATGTGCCTATGCTTTGATTACTAACACTGATGAGCTTAGGATTGTGAAGGAGGCAATAAATATGTCTGATACAGATTCCTGGTTGGAGGTCATGAATGAATACATTGCTTCATTAAAGAAAAATGGAAACTAGGATTTAGTACCCTTGCCAAAAGGTCAAAAACCAGTTGGTTGTAAATGGGTATTTAAGAAGAAAACTGGTCTAGATGGCAGTGTTGAAAAGTATAAAGTAAGGTTGGTTGCAAAGGGGTCTTCCTAGAAAGAGGGAATTGATTATGTAGAAATATTTTCTCCTATAGCTAAGTTGACATCTATCAGATTTATTTTTTCACTTGGAGGAGCGTATGAATTAAAGATCAAACATATGGATATGAAGACAAAATTCATTCATGGTGACTTGGAGGAAGAAATTTATATGTCCCAGCCTAATCACTTTGTGGGAAAACGTAAAGAAAATCTGGTTTGCAAGTTAAAGAAATATCTCTATGGTTTAAAAAAGTCATCTAGAATGTGGTACCAAAATTTTGACACTTATGTGTTGTCATTTGGATATTTGAGATCAAAATCAAATCATTGTATATATTATAAAACTGAAAATGATCGTTTTCTTATTATCTCCCTATATGTGGATGACATGTTATTCATTGGGAATAAAAAGAGTGTGATTTCTATATTAAAATTTCAGTTGTCAGCACAGTTTGAAATGAAAGATTTAGGCACAACTAGGTATATTATAAGGATGGAAATTAAAAGGGATGGGGAGAATATAATTTTTTTGGCTCAGCCAGAGAAAGTATATCAATACTGTCCTTAAGAGATTCAATATGATAGATTGCAAGCAGTTAGTTGTTTTAGTATTGCAGGGAACTAGGTTATTTGTTGAAGATTGTCCAAAGTATCTGAATGAGATGGAGGAAATGACTAGAGTTCCTTATGCAAGTGAATTTGGAAGTTTAATTTATGTAATGGTCTAAACTAGGCTAGACATTTCCCAACTAGTGGCAGAATTAAGTCAGTTTATGGCTAATCTAGGAAGGTCACATTGGGATGTTGTGAAAAGAGTTTTTAGATATTTGGAGGGAACTTCAAAGTATGCTTTGTGTTATCATGGAAACTATGTTGGATCAAAAAATTCTCTTAGAATTCATGCATATGTGGACTCTGATTGGGTAGGGGAAATTGACAACAGAAGATCCACCAGTGGATACATCTTCACATTTTTTGGTGGCGCAATTATTTGAATGAGAAAGCGGTAAGTTGTAGTCACTTTATCTACTATAGAGGTAGAGTATATGGCATCAACTCATTCCTGTCAAGAGGTTGTTTGTCTTAAGAATTTGTGTTATGATGTTGGGTTTAATGCAAGGTATATTTCTATTTGTTGTGATAGTCAGAGTGCCATTTGTTTGGCGAAAAACCCTACTTTACATGCCAGGATGAAACATATTGATGTGAAACATCACTTTGTTCAAGACACGGTGGAAGATGAAAAGGTTAATCTGGAAAAGGTTGATACTCTGAAAAAATGTGTTAGATGTGTTGAAAAATATTATGAGCACAACTAAGTTCAAATGGTGTTCAAATGCGAGGGGCCTTGGTGCCCATGATTCTCAGTGATTTTCAATTCGTTTGGAGGACTAGTAAGTTCTTAATCAAGTGGGAGAATGTTGAGAAGTAGTACCTCAAATTACTAGCTTGTATTTGTGATCAAGCATCAACATGTTGGCAGTCACGTGTTAATTTGGTTAAGCTTTAGACTTGTTGCTTAGTCTTCTTTTGAGTATCGACGATCGATAGTGAGATGGATTAGCAATCAAATTTTGGTTGTAGAAAAGGTCTTAAAGTTTTGAAGTCTTTGACATCCCCGACCTCTAATAGCTCTGATGGTGCCTTGGTCCGACTGTCAGGTATCAACATATCAAAGATGTTGAGGGTTTTAGTGGAAAGTTTGGAAATTATTTTTCAACGCCCGATCCTTCGATGCTTTGATAGCTCCGACACTCCGATGAGCCGATAATAATGAAGATTCAAGGTGACTTGAAGGTGATTTTAGCTCAGAGAAAAAAGGTCAATGTGTTGACACATAGTATTTTGTGGGCGGTTATATGTAAACCCAAATTGGTTCATCTACTCGGTGCATGTGGGATATTGAATATCTTGTGAGTGTAAAATGGAGAATGGTTGAACTACCAATAACCGAATGGACAAGGTTTTATGGAGATTTAAAAGACGTCTGAGAATTTTTTTGGGATTTGAATGGTTCATTTTTTAGTGGTTGAATGGTAATTGTTTACTGTATGTTGTTGTAGCATTATAATGGTACAATAGAGTTACTATTGTATAACTGTAACTTGTGTGAGGTGATCAAGTTGATGTAGTTATGTGAAACTAAGAATTGATGTCATGGAGGATTATTCTTTAACTTTATTGTTAGCCATTGTTTACTAATAATAAAGTGATATTTTCTTGGTGGTGGGTTTTTCTCCCATAAGGGTTTTCTCATGTTAGATCTGGTGTCTATTATGTGCTTGTGTACTTGTATATTCTATAATTTCCTATTAAAAGTGTATCTTAATGTTATTTAAATGAGATTGAAAGCCACTTTTTCATTCAATCCTCTCTAAATTAGCATTAGGAAATTTGTTCCACACTCTTTCTTTCCTTACATTAGACACTGATCTTTTCCTTCATTCACATTCACTTCTCTCTTGCTTGTTCATACACCCACATATCTCTCTTTTTCCATACTCTCACACTTGCACACCCTTTTCGCTTGCTTCTATCTCATATTTATACATGTATATCTTATTCATGAATCTGGTTATCCTAATTGGATGAAAACAAAATAATCAAAAACTTTCTTCATCAACACCATATAATATTTAATCATTTTATCCATGTAGCTCACTATAACAAGTCAGCTATTAGTCTTCATAATATATTGCATTCACTGAGTCGACCAAGACTAAACCAAAATTCTCCAAACCAACAAATAATCCTCAAAGAAAAAACCTTCTAGATTTGGGAACACATTAATTTCCCATCATACCACCAGTAAAGAGACTATCAAAAAAATTGTCATATAAGAATGTTCACCTTAGTAGAATGTAGAGTCTCCCACATAGTATACCTCACATAGAAAAATAGTAGGATATAGAGTTAAAAATCTATTAGAGATAACTTTATTTTCATAGAAAAATATGTCTCAAGATCCAAGATATATTTGAATGAGTCAATAAAAAATGGTTAGGAAATTAGAGTCATCTTAGATCTTGCGATAAGTTCCAGACACAAATACCAACATATTGATCCACGACAAAGGAGTATTACTAGCAAAGAACAACTTCTGGTAAACCAAGAAAACTTCCCATACAATTCTCACCATGTAGTTATTACCATTTTGACATCAATGAAAAAATAGGAACAACCAACACAATCATCCATACTTCATGCTGATATTGCAAATCTTCTAACACCAACATCAAAAGACATGAATGAGCTTTACAGAAAAGGATATCGACTATTAAAAAAATTAGGTTACAATGGAAATAGATGTGGTGTGAATGATAAAGGCATTCATGTTCCTCTAAAACCTTATTCTTAAGAAATCAAAGGAGTTCTTAGATATTTCCCTTCAAATATTACAAAAGCATCAAAAAATCCTTTGTTGATAATGAGAAAATAAGTGATAATGAAGAAAAAGAAGATGAACAAATATCAAAAATTCAAAATCAAAGTGCATTACTTATATGACATACAATCAATGTGCCAATGGAAATATCTAATAATTAAAAAGTGATTCCAATAGGAAAATTCCTTGATGATGATGAGCAACAAATTCATGCAACATTGTTACAATAATTTCATAAAATATTTTCTTGGACTTATTCAAACATGCCTAGTATTGATCCTAAGATTGTGATAGACAACATAGTCCTAGAAAATGATGCCAAAATAGTGAGACAAAAGAAATGTAAGATGAATCCTAAAGTAGCTTTGTTGGTCAAAGTTGAAATTGAGAAGCTCTTAGATCCTAGTTTTATTAGAGCTATAGATTATTCACCATTGATTTCAAACATTATAGTTGTGGCTAAACCTAACAATCGTATTAGGATGTGTATGTATTTTGGTGATTTAAACAAAGCATCCTTACAAGATGACTGTCCCCTTCCTAATACTGAAATGATAGTTGATTCAACTATGAGCCACACTCTATTATCATTCATGGATGGATTTTTAGGATATAATCATACTTTTATGAACCCTCATGATAAATACAAGACAACTTTCATGATACCTTGGGGAAATTTTTGTTGTTTTCTAATGTCTTTTGGACTAAAGAAAATTGGTGCAACATATCACAGAGCTATGAAATTGATATTTCATGATTACATACATAAAATCTTGGAAGATTATGTTGATTACATCATGGAAAAACCCTTGACTCATGAAGACAATGTTAATATTCTTTGACAAATCATTGAATGTATTCACAAGTACAATATGAGGTTGAATTTGAAAAAGTGTTTTTAAAGTTGAAAGTGGAAAGATTTTAGGTTTCATTGTGTCACATAGAGGGATAGAGGTGGAAACGAAGAAAATTGATGCCATCATAAACTTTCCACCTCCTATAAATATTTGAAAATTACGTAGTTTGCAAGGAAAGATTCAAGTAATTTGTCGCTTTGTTAACAACCTTGGTAGATTAGGCCTTAACTTTTACTTAAATTCTCAAGAAGGAAATGAAATTTGATCAGAATGGAGATTGTAAGAAATCCTTTCAAGAATTAAAAGATTACTTATCTATTCCTCCAATATTACAACAAGAAATCCAAGGAAAATATTTCATTCTTTATATATCGACATTGACCCATGCTCTCATAGTGTTGTTGGCTCAAAAAGTTTGAGATAATAAAGAGAGTCCCATTTATTACATTAGCAGGATGTTGATTGATTATGAAACTCAATACACCACTCTAGAGAAACAATGCTTAGCCCTTGTGTTTTCCACTAGTAAGTTGAGACATTACTTTCTTAATGCCAAAGTGCATGTGGTGACCAAGTTTAGCCCTTTAAAACATCTCTTCAATAAAACATGTATATTTATCAAGATGCTTAGCCAAATGGGTAATGTTGTTAATTGAGTTTTACCTTAAATTTTTCATACAAAAAGAAATTAAGGGACAATCCTTGACAAACCATTTAGCTGAAGCTCCTACACCATCAACATCACATAACATTGAATTGTTCGTTGATGATCATTTGTTGACAACTGAAACCGATAGATGGGAGTTATATTTTGATGGATCTAAGTGTAGAACTAGCTCCAACACAAGTGTTATACTAGTCTTGCCTATATGAAATCCTATTCACTTATCGCCTAAAATTCCTATGCAAAAACAACACAATAGAGTATGAGGCTTTAATTATTGGAATACTTGTCGCTTTAACCATGGGAACTTGAAGCATTAAGATATTTGGTGTCTCATAATTAGTCATTAAGAAAATAAATGGATCATATTAAGAAAAGAATGAAAATTTATCAAAGTATAAGGATCTCACAATGAATCTCTTAGACAACTTTGATTCATATACCATTGATAATAACTAACGAAAAGATAATCAACATGCAAATGCAATGGAAAGTGCAACTTCCCTTGTATCTCCTCAAGATCCTTCAATAGATTTCAAATTCATTTTCCATACAATTATGCAACCATCAATAGAAGATAAGGTCAAAGAACTTATTAACCATCACAAAATGCTCTAGAAAATAGTACACACCAATATTTAATTATTTGAAAGAAGGTACATTTCCTAAGCCGACAACTAAGAACACTCGAACCCACCTTCAAAAAGTTGCATCTAGATATATAATCCTTGCAGATGTATTGTATAGACGGTCCTTCAATGGTCTTTTACTTTAATGTCTTAAACAATCTGAAATCCTTATAGCACTTGCATAAGCTCATGTAGTTGCTTCTGGAGGCCATTTTGGAGGAAGATAATTAGTTCAAAAGCTAATCCACATAGGATACTATTAGAGACATATGGAACAAGATTGCTTTGAATATGTTAAGAAAAGTCACAAATGTCAATAACATCAAAATTTTATTCATGCTCTTGCTTCCAAGCTTTGTGACCAAGTTCCTATCTTGCCATTCTCGGTATGGGGTCTAGATCTTATTGGAAAAATATCACCACCCACATCTGTTGGACATACATTTATAATGACCACAACAAATTATTTCATGAAATGGGTGGAAGTCATTTCCCTTCATTCAACAAATCCCAATGTAATATGTCATTTCATATTGGAGCACATCATTCCTCACTTTCGACTCACTTTTGCATTGGTTTCAAACAATAGGACACCATTTAAAAATAATGATGTGAAGAAGTTCTTATAAATGTTTAACATCCAACATCATTTTTCAACACCCTACTACCCACAATCTAATGGTCAAGTTGAATCAACTAATAATACCCTTGAGAAAATCCTAAGGAAAATAGTAAGAACAGATAATAAGGATTGACACACACAATTAACATATGCATTATGGTCTTATCGTACTAGTCTTAAAACATCAACCATAAATACTCCTTATAACCTCATTTATGGAACCGAGGAAATAATTCCCTTGGAGTTAGAGATTTATTCTTTAATAATCACTCTTAAAGGACTTATTGATGATAATATTAATAAACAACAATGATTGCATCAGCTTGAAATTCTTGATGAACAGTGCATCAGTTCTCTTAAGCATCTCCAAGCTTACTCTAGTTGAATACAACCCAGCTAAAATGATCATGAGATCCCTCGTTCATTTAATAAATGTGATTTGGTGTTATTTTAGAATCAACATAAATTCAATGTTGCCTCAACTGAAAAAGGAAAATTCAGCCCTCATTGGTTAGGACCTTACATAATTAATGAAAGTTATGGGTTTGGAGCATACACATTAACAAAAATGGATGGTATGTACCTCTTAAATAACCTATTAATATTGTGCATTTGCATTGATACTATGTCTAGCCATCCTTATTGAATAGTGTGAATGTTAAAGTAGTGATGTTAGAGTTAGTAGATAGTATGCTATTTTCTCTCACATTTCTTCATTCTTCACAAAAAATTATTAGTGTGTCTTTAATATTAAAGTAATTATTCAAATTAGCTTTGGATTTTTACTTTAGGTTTCATACTATTCAAGTTAGTCTTGTATGTGGTGATAGATTAGATCCTTATATACATTTAATGTTCTACAATTAGATCATAGGTCCATTTAATTTAGCATAACATCTTCAATCATAATGTTGCATATAAGAAAAACTAAGATAGTTCTAATTAGATCACATAAAACATGTTAGATCATAAGAACATTTATTAAAGAGTCTTATAAAGAGTATTTCATAAATCACATTGCCATTTAGCTTAAACATGTAAACATAAGAAACCAAACATAAATGATCATATATATATATATAAGAAATTTTTAAGTACATATCCTCAATAATACAATGCTACTATGGCCTGTGACTACTAGACCCCTCAGGGCGTGGTGGTGGCATCCATCAGAGACTGTGGTATGCAATCATGATCTACTCATGGATCTGAGTGTATTTTGTAGGCCCTCTTCTTTTCAAAAAACCCTTATCTCCCATACAAAATCCTTCATACGCTCTCGATCTATGTGGTCTCTCTCCACCTGTAGCATGAAAACCTCTCCTCGTAGTCTCTCAAGATTTGATCGTTGGATGACATGTTCCTCAATGTCTATCAGATCTCAATATTATCAAAGCTCATCATAGGAAACCTGCAATGATGATATCTCAAACATGGCTCAATCGACATGCTTGGTAGCATTCACGTACACTGCTCTCAACCTCGTAAAAGGACTGAACATATATGCATGTTGCTCTACGATTGATGGGGGCGCGTATTATTGTCACTAAGCATTTTCACTCTAGCTAATTCTAGACTCATCTAATCCTACGAAACATTAGAATATCATCAGGTTGTGGGTACCCTATGGTGAAGATAGACCAATGTTTCATAGGATTAGCTGAGTGTAGAATTAGCTAGGGTGAAAATCCATAGTGACAACATTTTTTGGCATGCCCGATGGGACTTTGAACCATTTCACTCCATAATAAGTCACATTATCATTGTTGTTTTGGTATTCATAGTAGTGTTTCTAGCCTATTGAGGTCAATATTTCATACCTCACAACTCTTTACTTTGGTTTTTATAGCATAATCAATCCAAGAAACCTGTGAGAAGAGTTCAAACTAGAACTAGTGCATATCCATTTGAATATTTTCAGCTCTCACCACCTAAGAGGAAAGGTACAAAAGGTAAAAAGATTCTTGAACCTTCAGTAAGGACTAGATCCACTCCTCCAAGTTTCAGATCTATAAATCTAACACCTAGTAATCCTGTACTAGCAATTTATGTAGTAGTTCCAAATGTTATCCCAATTGTTCTAGTAGTCATTTCTATGGCTAGGTAGTTTATATTTTTACCTTTCAATGGGGGAAACCCACTGAAAATTCAACAACATGATGATATTCCAATAGTTGCACTTAAAAGCTTACCACATTTTACTGGTGTGGATCATACAATGACAATTGAGTATATAAGGGATGTGGCTTCACTCTATGTAGAACACCATATTATTGTTGAAATTTTTTCTTTGAGGCTCTTTTCTGCTTCTTTTAAGGGTAAATCCCATCACTGGTTTAGAATATTTCTTGTCAACTAAATCACCACACGGGACCAGCTAGGAGATCGTTTGAACAAGCAGTTTGAGGATAAATCCAACCATCTTTCATTAGTGGAGTAGCTCACTACCATCAAAAGATCTCCACATGAACACATGATGGACTTCAAATAACACTTCTGAAAGACCTAGAGTAGGATTCTAGCCTCGATAAGACCATCAAATGATTATGCTTTAAATAGTGATATATTAGTCATGATACAATCAATGGGTGGAAACTCATTACCAGCAGATTTTGATATTGCAATTAGAGTTGAGAATAGCCTTATCCAAGCTGGGAAAATTGCTCCTATACCTCCTATGCCTATATTTCTAGAGTTGTAGCTACTTATTCCATTTCAAACACCTATTATAGTTGATGTTCCTATTGTTCTAACTCTAGGATACTAAGTTCCAACCCAAGCTAGTGTTGTTCTAGACCCATCCCCAGATCTTCAAGAGATTATCTATGCTTTACAGACCTAGGGTAATTAATTTAAAAGTATTAAGAGGAAGGTAAGACAAAATAACAAGCCTTATCAATCCGCTTTCTAGCTAAATAGGCTCTTTAATAAAACTGATCAACAATGCCAAAAGAGAAATGTGAATGAAAGGCCTTTTCAGTAGTATAATCCTAATGTGCCCAGCTCATCTAGAGAAGTAGTACTTATCCAAAATAATATGGCGGTTGATTATGACTGGTCTTATCCTTTTAATCAACCTCATTACCAATCTTCCTACTCTAATGGCCTTAAGAACCAAGCTCTTATGGTTCAAAACAATGATTTTATCTTTCAATATTAGTTACAAGAATTTCAAGAAAATAAAAATGAGAAAAGAAACCCTACGATTTCCTTGATGAAATAGCAAGGAGAAGAGTTTTGTGACATCAATCAACCTCAAAATCAGTCGTCTACTCCCATAGAATAAAAAACAAGATAAAAAAAGAGAGCTATAGATTTGGGGAAGCAAGATGATAAAGATTGAAATTAGACCTCTAGTGTGTCACAAGGCTAAGATGGGCCTTCATCTTCTCAGAATGTTCAGATTTGATCAAGAGTACAACTTGTGGTGGGCAAGGAGTAGTCTAAAATCCAGCCACAACCATCACAAGTAGAAAAAGAGGTTGTTGTTCCGAAAACACAACAAAAGTTTAGTACAAGTAATTATAATATACTTAAGCCGATGAAGAAGATGAACACTAATGTTTCACTGTGGGAGTCTCTAGCTCTTCATGGGAAAAGAGATATGCTTCATGATGCCTTGTCTAACCTTAATTTGACCAATGAACCTTCAAGCCAACAATATTCTAAGACTGTAATTACCAATTATGACCAAGAATAGATTGAACAAAAAACTAAGGAGGTCAAGTCACCCCCATTTTATGTTACCTTAATCATTGGAAAAATTCTAATACATAATTGTATGATAGATTCCAAAGCAAGTAGTTCATTCATGCCAAATAAAATTGTTGATAGGTTGGGTTTGTTATATGAGCCATTATTTAAGGGATTTTTGTAACTTAATGGGACAGTGGTCAACACTGTTGGAGTTATTCAAAATCTGAACCTTACACTCCATGCTTGTCCCACTTTTTCTATTCCACAAGATATATTTGTCATTGACTTACCTCCTTACTTTTCTATTTTCCTTTCAAGAGATCTTACAACTAAGTTGAGTGGGTATTTGTCATTTGATTGGTCCCACATGTTCTTTCAAACAAGGTATGGAACAAAGGTTACCACTAAATATGAGGTTTTGGCCAAAGATCATATGGAGCCTTATGTCCCAAGTGTTCTTAATGCCAACTTAGCCATTCATGAGCAAGAAGATCAACCTATTCCACAAGATCCTAAACCCCTATTGATGACATCATAGATCTGATTTTGGATGAATGGGTATCTGAAAACCATGAGGAGGATCCTTTTAAACACATGGAAGAAATGGGGCTTTAGTTTTATATGTTTCATGAAAAAGGTGTTATTGTTCCTAACTTGTTTAAGGATGAAAAACAACAGATTGATCAACATTCTAATGAGCTTTGGAGGCTCTATTTTGATGGTTCTAGGAGTAAGGTGGGTGCTTGTGGTGGTTGTATATTGGTGTCACCTAATGATGAAAAATACTACTCTTCTTCCAGATTTACATTCAACTATGAGGCCTTGATTCATTTCCTTCAATGGACAAAGAAGAGAGGAATAAATTGTCTACAGGTATATGGTGATAGTGAGTTGGTTTTCAACTAGGTAATAGGTCTCCATACTATTAAAAATTATTTTTTGAAGTCCTCCAAGCATATATTATGGGGTCTAATAGAGGATTTTCAATCTTTCATTTTTCTATCAATACCTAGGATTTTGAATAAGCATGTTGATAATTTAGTAGCTATAGGTGGATATTATGATATTTTGAAAGAAATAAACAATTTTAAGGGGAAGCAATATGTAAAAGTTAATTAAGATGATTGGAAATGCACTTTTTAGTTTTTCAATGAAATCAAATGATGCAAGAAAGTAAAAATGTAACCTATAAGCACTTTCACCAATGCAAGATGCAATGAATGCAATCTAGATCTAAGAATTTTATGGACTCCAAATCAAAAAATGAATGCTCAACAAGGTTGGGTTCACCAAAACCATTAGTTGAAAATGGGATTCTCTAGGGTTTAAGATATAGACCATTACTATTCTCCAAATAAAAGTTTAATTATTTCCTAAGAACCCTAATTTGATTGACTATCAACCTCACAAGGTGAGTCAATTCTCAATTAGGAGGACCTAGGAAGGGGGTCTTTAAGCTTTTAGGGGTTAACCAACAAGAAAATGATTGGAAAAGACAAATAAGCATTCAACCTACAAAACCTAGTTATGCAAGCTAAATGAGGGATGCACACAATGAAATTATGCAACAACAAGATAGGATGTGTGTACCTAGGAAGTTTGGAGATGTGACGAGGATTCTAGAAATATAAAGAAGTTGTCAAAATATGCCAGGGAGGAAAAAGATGCCTTTACTGTTGTCTAAGTCCTGCTATTATTTTTCAGGGCAAATGTAGAATCTTTGAATCTCAAAGAATCTCTAAAAAATACCCCTAGGAGGACTAAGATGCACAAGGTGGCGTATTAGTCCTATTCTAGATTTTTGAAAACTCTAAATGTGATCTTGAGCTCCAAGGTCTGCAATTTCTTCCTCTCAAATCTCAGGTTTTGAAACTTCCAGATTTGACTTGTAAGTGAGTTTCCATGAAGATGGCAACTTTGTAATGAAACTTTAAAATCTTGCACTCCAAATGATCTTCAAGTCTTCAACCTAAATCTTCAATCACAAGCATGCAAGAGGGGAAAAACTTGTTGATTGTTAGTGAATGGGGGTTTTCCTTTGTCAAACCCCTTGTTGGTAATTAAACCTTGAAATTAAATAGAAGAAAGGAGGGAAATGATGAATGAACAACATGCAATGTTACAACTCACCAAACCCTTGTTGCAAAGTCTACAACCTTGTGTGAAATGGATAGCTTGAATTTAGATCTTGAATCAATGGAATGCTTTGATGGATCTTGCTTGAATTTCTTCATTGAATCAAAACCCTTTATCACACATGTTAGCACAAAAACACACATGATGCAATAATATCCTTTGATATGATGCTTGAATATTGATGATGGCTCCAAAATATTTAAGAATTTATCTTGATCTCACAAACTTTCCTTAAGAATGAATAACCAAATTCTTAGATATGAAAATGAATGAATAAACCTTGTATTTATACTTATCTATGATTAATCTCCCCAAATTGCATCACACCAAGCCAACATAGGAAAACATTAATGAGGAGGCTAAATCTTACTAGAATTTGAAATTAAATTTTGAAAAATAAGCCAAGGAGGACTAAGATGTCCTAGGTGGAATCTTAGTCCCGAGGCTCAAATCTCAGGGCACAAACTCCAAAAAGGGACCTTTTTTAGGTACATTCAAAATTAGGGCCCCAAGACCCATGGAGGAAAAAGACACCCTAGGTGGAATTTAGTCCCAGTCCACAAATTAGGGACACAAAGATAGACTCATTAAATGATCATTTTCCTTTTGATGATTTTTGGGATTAGCCATAAAAAGATACAGTTTATTAGGCTTGTGGATACAAAATAGGACCAATTAAGACATAAAGAAGGATAAATAAAGCAAGGCGGGCCCAAAAAAGTGTGAAAATGCAAGGGTATGCAGTTTCCTGTACTAGACAAACAAAAAATCAAAACATTTCAAAAAGACAAAAAAATCATAAAACTTCAAAAATCCAAAACAAAAAAAAATAAAAAATGTCAAAACACAAAAAAAATCCAAATAACATTCAAAATTCCAAAAATAGAGTCATAATCAGTGAGGTTAGTATTTTTCATTGTCAAAACTGCATTGCCTTTGCAACTGGATGTAGGTAAGGCCATTTGTCAATGTGCCCCCAAGGCATTAGATCAGTCCTTTAGGTGTTGTCAAATAAAATCATTCTTCAGTCCTTTGTCATTGAAACAAAGACATGAGTCATGTCGAACTACAAAGTCTTTGAGTATATGAAATAGGAAAGGCAATCAGTCGATGAGCCCCCGAGGCCACCTAGGTCAGTCCTTTAGGGTTCATCATGTTAGTCAAATAAGTTAGACATAGTCACACTCAGACACACGACAAAAATTTGAATGGCATTATCCAAATCGTGGACCAACAAACAACATAGTCCAATCAGTCATCAAGTAAAAATTAGTCAAAATTGCCAAAACAATGTCAACCTAGTCACTTTATGGTCACCTTCAAGATGCATCCTTCTTGGAATTGGACCATGTCGAAACATCATTTGCCTTTTTAGGATGTGTCTTTCTTGACGACAGGCTTTATCACATAGTCATTGTCCTTTTTAGAATGGGTCCTTCCTAACGACAGGAACCTTCAAACTATCAAAACTGTCAATCAAATTGTCAAATTGTCAAACCGTTAAGCAATCAACCTTTGACAAACAAATATTGGCAAACATAATGAATGGTTGTTGATTTTGCTAGTCTATTTTATCTTATCTTTTTATTGTCTTATCTATTGGTCATGTTACTAGATCCTTCAAGGATGTCCCATGAAGGATTTAGTGGTGTGATGATGTCTTATCACCTCATTTTCCTTGATTTCTATCTTTGGTGTGTCTTAAAAAAAAGACTAGGGCAACGTAGCCCTTAATATGAGTTAGGGAATTTCGTGTCTACGACTGTCTATTTTTCGCAAGTGGATGACCTTACACACATTTTTTGATGTCATACCATGGTGTTTTTTTTCCATTCTTCACATTTTACCACCTAATGATGATTATGCAACACCTATTATGTTATTTGGAGAAATATTGAAGTATCCCTTTTTCATCCTAACATCCTAGTTTTTCATGCTAAAATTTCTTCTATTCCTTCATCCTCTAGTCTTCTCATCCATTTCGAGAGAACACTCATGTTCTTTGAACTTGCCTATCCTCTTGAGGGGCATACCACTACCTCCTCATTATCCTTCATCTCATAGTTTCACACTGGGGTATATCATTCACTTGTTTTCTTTGACATGATGCGATAAACTACATTATGTCAAAGAGGGGAAAAATGTAGACACATAAAAATGACCTAGGCCCTCGAGCTGCTTTTTTCCTATGTCAAACATCCTCCTCACATAATTCAATTATTTAATCATGTCCTAATGTCATAATTCCTAGTTATTCCTCCATGATTATTTAAATAAATAAATTATATTTGTTTATTTAAATATGTCACTAATTAATCTTTACTCCTCTTATAATTAAATAAATTTACAATTTCTTTAATTACTCATTTCTGGCTACAAATTAAATAATTACCATTACTTATTTAATTTGTTTATTATCCTTTTCTCCTTCAATCAAATAAACTTATTCATTTTATCCACTTTTCATCCCACCAAGTAAATAATTAAAATAATTATTTACTACCTTTTATCTTATTCCCATTTATGAATTAAACCATTATTTAATTCAAAAGTCAACTTCCCTCCATAATTTCTATTAATGATTTGATTCTCCAAATCTCTTCATTTTCTCGTTTATTCTCCACCTTTGATTTAATTTTCTCTAAGTAAATATCAACCCTTCATTTCAAATCTTGCCCTAACTTTGACCTAATGTTGCCCTAACCCTAATGCTCCACATCACATTGAATTCTAGACTTTGATCTTAGGGATTTATCAACTTCTAATCATATCCATCCATTCTCAATTTGACATTCTTCAAAAGGCTCTCTCTCAAGTCATTTTAGACACAAATTTATTTTTATCCATACACACATAGCATGATTGAGAGCTTTGAGTATCAGAACATAAAATACTTCAATATCTTTCTTGGCTTAGACATAGGTTATAGCTGCATTTCAATTTGAGGGAAATCGTACAATTCACAACAAGGTGGACAAGCCCAATGGAGGTCAATCAATGGAGGCTTGAAGATCTGGTGACTTTGTTTCATATTTTAATGCTTTTGATTTCCTTTGCACTTTATTGTTGATTGGGGTTTAATCTGCTATGCTATTTGCAATTAACCTAGAAATTTCTCCCTAGTTACATGGATAAAATAAAGTTTACATGAGGGAATATTTTGTACAAGATATACTTTTTGGTACAAGATTTTTCTTGCTTCAAATGGGATTTGTTTAGAAATATCCCCACCTTTTTGAATTTTTTCCACATTTTACTTTTAATTTCTCCATACTATTTTATTCAAGAATCTACTACTAATTTATCCTAGACATATTATTTATTTACAATATCTATTTTCACTTTTATGACACCATAAAGTGAGAACGGTTCACTTAACACCCATAAGTGGCTACATGGATCTTTTTTTTAAAATAGGGTTGCATCTTGTTATCAGATCTTAACGTGGTTGACATCACGACATAAACAATCCCATGTGCTAGATAAAATAGGAGAGGACTCTTTAATCTTTCTGGAAGCTCCTTATATACATTGTCCCAATATTAAGATTGCAGATTGAACACATACATTATCCTTTCAACTTCTTTTGAATATGCAATGTGAAATTAAATTTTGGCTACAAGGAGTGTAGGTCTTAATTTAATTTCCATTTCTTCAATCTTGACTTCTAGCAACCAATCCCTACATAGTACATAGAACTTGACTCATGAGAAATCATAACCACTATTAGGGAAATGAGTTAAATATTTCTCCATGTATTCTCCCAAGGAATAATGCAAACTTATTTTGATTAATTTTAAGAATTATTCCTTATTAGGATGGAAGTAGATGCCAACCAGATTAATATACTCCTCTAAATAAAATTGATTGAATGTAATGCTTATGAGTAACCCATATTTGATACACTTCAACAAATTCATCTTACTTTCCTTTGACCATCTCATCCCAAATAAATATTTGATATGGATATCAATGGATAATGGGTTTCTAATATAGACATTTAATGGTGCTTCTTCTAAACCAAATTTTTGAAGGAATGCTAATCCTGCATCAAGATCCATAATTCATTTTTCATGATTTTCTGCAATAGACCCTCTTAGATCTATTAGCTATTTATCTAGAAAATAATGTTCTAATAATAATTCAATTATTTGAATTGGGAGGAAAGGAAGAGACATCTCAAAATTTTCTAAATTATACATATATGTGCCATTTTAGTGAATCCAATCTGGATCTTTGAATTTATTCCTACATTATAGATGGTTGTCGCTAGTTCTCTAGTCAATGCATCTGCCAATGGATTATTTTACCCTTTGATCCATTCTATATCAAAATCATAAGCCAAAAAATTCAAAATACCATCCTGCAATTCTTCCGTGGGCAATATCTTTATTTGGATTTTTCTTAAGGAGGCTTCTCATAACCTGGCTATTAGTTCTTATAGTAAATCTTATTGGTTTGAGAAATATTTTGATTTTTTCAATACCCTTTTCTTTTATAGCCAGTATCCCTTTCTCAAATATGTGGTATCTACTTTCAATATCTATAAATGTTCCTGACCGATCCACATATATTCCTTTTTTCCATTTTCTTCCTCCTATATAAGCACATAAGACCATGTTCTATCAGAAGCATTAGTATATAAATATAGTGGTAAACTTGGAGCTGGTATTTGTAATGATGAAAAAATTTGGTATTTAGATTTTATGCATTGAATAGCTTATGTTGTCTTCAGGGACCATCCTTCCTTATTTTCTTTTAACTTCTCTTGGATTTCCTTTTTGTCTTCTGTAAGACCTCTATAAAAGGGTGAGACATAATTAAGGCAACCTAGAAATATTTTTATTTATTTTTTATCTTGAAAGATGTTAGGAAATTCTTGAATCCTTTTTTTGATATGAGGCTGCAATTTGATGGTCAAGAGTGACATTTTTTTATGATACAAACTATATATACAATGAGTGCATATATATATAATGATAAAATAATGTTGCACCTTGAAATAACATAAAATAGTTCATATGTATATATATATATATATATATATACACACAGCCCATTGCTCATTATGCAAGGATGAAACAAAAAGGAGGGAGTTGACTTCATCTTAGCAACATATACCCATCTTCCATAAAATCAAGCTTGTAAAACAAATGAATTAAATCATATTAAGTAGCAGGATTTGAAGAGGATCCTTATGACTTTGGGTTTGAATAGTTTCTATAAGACCTAAGGGCTAATATTAAACCTCATATAAGGCCTAAGAATGAATGTGCATTTCATTAACGTCTAATATGTGGTTACCTTAGTTGAAATCGCTTAATTAATAAACATGTCCATATTGGGGACCATGAAACTAGAACCCCTTAACTTTAAGTTGTGTCTAAATTTCATTTTTTTAATATTTAAATGTGACTTTCGAAACTTTATAAATTAATTAAATTCAATTATTGAAATAATTAAAAAATAATTTTTGAGCTTATAAATTATTAAAAGGGATACCTTAAGGACCAAAATAATATTCTCAATTTTGACTTAAACCCAAGACCTTGTTAAGGCTAACTAGGCCATGAGACTTTGAATTTATCAAATATTAATTAATCCAATGAGCTAATCATTTCGAGAATAAATCTAGTGAAAATGATGCTTTTTAATTAAAATAAATTTTATAAATCAAATCGATGATGTTATTGAATGAATGAGGGTGTGGGTGAAGAATGTGATACCTCCCCTCGATATTTATGCCATTGTGAATCTAATAATAAAATTGTTAAATTATTATTTTAAAGGGTAAGCTCAAACTTAAGAATTTAATCCTTTATGAATCCTAATAGATATCAAAATTAAAATACATAATACTTAACCTATTGCAACTTAAAATTGGTTAATGAATATCAAACAAGGACAAACAATTACCCATATTGAGTAATATAGATTCAATTAAGTTATGTTACCTTGAAGAGCTGAGATTTAAACTATTAGTAAAATATAAGTAAATAAATTATGAGTGATATTAATGCCTTACTTCTACAATCAAATTAATTAAAAAAAAAAATTAAAAATATCCTTATGAAACTTTACCATAATACACATTTTTCCCAAAATAAATTAGAAAAGTAATTTTACTTACATCAAATTATGTGCATATTTTGAATGAGAACATAAGACTTTATAAAATTTAATTTTTACATCGTATAAAAAATAACTTTAATCGTCTAGATATTAGAATAAATTACATATATTAAAAATAGACATAAAATCCTACATTTCATACTTTTGAACCATGTTAAGATTCTATGCTAAAGTGTTTCTAATTTTTACTCCAATTATAACAAAATTTAATTTTCCAAGAAAAAGACTTCCACTTTCTTACCAGAAAGTGGACCTTCGTTCACTCAGGTGCAATAGCTAGTTTATATTTTTAAATAGGTGAGCGAGGTTGAGAGTTGGCCACCTTTCATTTAGATATTTTTTAAAATTCGTGAGCGAGGTTGAGAGGTGGCCACCTTTATTTTTTAAAATTCGTGAGCGAGGTTGAGAGGTGGTCACCTTTATTTTTTTAAATTCGTGAGCGAGGTTGAGAGGTGGCCACCTTTCATTTAGACGATCCAATTCGTGTTCAAACAGCTCGTGCGTTGATTCAGAGACCTTTGTTCAAACAGCTCGTGCGTTGATTCAGAGACCTTGACACAAATAAATAAGGTATGGCCTGATGCTCAATACAGTACAACGAACTAGTCGCCATGTCTTTTCCTTTGTTGCTTCAAAGTTTAGTTGTAGGCGGAGATGAAGCTCGAATCGCCATGGCTGTTACAATTCCAGTGATGGTGTTGATTTTGTACAGAGTTAGTAAGCAGAGAAAAGGTGCAAGAAGATTGCCCCCTGGCCCACTTCCCTGGCCTATCGTGGGAAATCTATTGCAATTGGGAGAGCTGGCACACCGCAGCCTTCATGATATTGCTAAGAAATATGGTCCGATTGCATCGTTGAAGTTGGGTTCTGTTACTGTAATTGTCATTTCTTCTCCTGAGACGGCAAAAGAAGTTTTGAAAACTCAAGATTTAGTTTTTGCCGGCCGGCCTTACACCGCTACGGCAAGGTACATGTTCTATAACTTTAGAGATGTGGCATTCACTCCTTATGGACCTTATTGGAGGCAGATGAAGAAGCTATGCATGGTAGAATTGCTGAATGCCAAAAAGATCGAGTCCTTGAGAGCACTGCGTGAGGAAGAGGTGTCTTTCGCCATCCGTTCAGTATGGCAGAAGAGCCGAGGGGGCACAGTTGCCGTCAATCTTAGCCAGATTCTGTCATCCCTTATACAGTCGAAAATATTGAGAGTCCTTTGTGGCACCAAAATTGATGATCAGCATTTGGATAGCAATGGCGAGGAAATTAAGGAGATGTTATCGGAGGCATCAAGGACAGTGGGAACATTCAATATTGGAGACTTTATTCCTTGGCTGGACTGGCTGGATTTGCAAGGTGTAAAGCGGCGCATGAAAAAGGTACACAAGTCTTTCGACAAAATTATGTCCAAAATAATAGAACAGCACAGGCAGAGGGCAAAGTCAAGCGAAGGGAAGAAGCAGCTCTATTCCAACGACGTCATTGATGCCCTGTTGGAGATGCAAGCCTCGGATTCAATTGCAATCACAGATGACCACATTAAAGGCATTGTTTTCGTAAGCGCCTTCTTCGAATTAATATAGATACTTAAATACGGTTTTAGGAAAATTAATATAGATACTTAAATACGGCTTTAGGAAAATTTATCATCCTGTAATTCATCTTAAATAGGAACATTTAAACCATTGTTTTTCTCTGTGTATCTTAAATGCATTTATCTAAAAGGCTGTTAAAAAATATCAAATTAATCTATTTTATTTACTCGATATGTTAGTAATATGAATGGTTTTAACTTTTTACAGGATCTTTTCATCGCTGGAGTGGAAACAACGACCACTACGTTAGAATGGGCAATGAGTGTGATCATCATGAACCCTAGCTTGCGGAAGAAAGTACAGGCAGAAATCGAAGGCGTAGTCGGCAGAGAGAGGGCAGTAGAAGAGAGTGATGTGCAAGGCATGGAATATCTTGGGTGTGTGTTAAAAGAGACGCTGAGGCTATATCCGCCGGTGCCTTTGTTTCCACCTCACGAATCCAGACAAGATTGCACTGTTAACGGCTACTTCATTCCTGCGAAAAGCATGATGTTTGTGAGCACATGGGCTCTAGGAAGAGATCCCACAGTCTGGAAGGATCCGCTGGAGTTCAAGCCAGAAAGATTTCTGGGTAGAGATATTGATTTTGTGAAAGGGAAGGAATTTTTTGACATGCTTCCATTCGGGGCAGGAAGGAGGGGATGCCCCGGGACTGCCATGGCCTATGCCATGTTGAATCTTGTCCTGGCTCAGTTCGTGCACTGCTTTGACTGGAGAGCCGAAGGGGAATTGGACATGATGGAATGCTCTGGAATCAGCTTAAACCGAAAATGTGATCTTTTCGCCATTCCTACGCTGAGGTTGCCTGCCCTTCCATGATTCACTATATCTGTGCCTTCCATGTATAAGACAATATACTAGTTAGTAGGAATGTTGCTACAGCCGATGCATATATGTAGGCATCATACGTATTTCAATAAAGATTTGTGTGTAATAGCGTAAGGTATAGAGGGCACCTTTTCCTAAAGTTGTGAGACTAATTGTACACCAAGAACACGTACTGTTTATGATAAGGTACTAGCATATATATATTTTTAATAATATATATAAAATTTTTTGAGATATATTATTTTTGAGGCATCTATTGTTTTATCAATTTATCACATAAAAGTGTAATAGTTGCATTCGCAATGAGACATGGAAGAAAAATTTATTAGAATTAGGGTTAATGTTTAGGATACATTTAGGGTTAGACATAAAATTAGGATTACGATTAGGGTTGGGGTTAATGTTTGTGTTTGGATTACAGTTATTGTTAGAAATATAATTAAAATTAACGTTAGGGTTAGCATCACAATTACGATTAGGGATAGGAATATAAATATAATTAGGATCAAAGGTAAGCTTAATGTTAAAGTTAGGGTTAGGGTTAGAGATATAAGTAGGGTTAGGGTTAAGACTAAGGATACAGTTAGGGTTAGAGATAAAATTAAAATTAGGGTTAGGGTTAGCAAGAAAATTAGGATTATGGCTAGGATTAGAGACATAATTAGGATCAGAGATGGGGTTAGGGTTAGGGTTAGAGTTAGAGATATAATTAGGGTTAGCATTATAATTAGGATTATGATTAGGATTAGAGTTATGGTTATGATTAGACAATTCGTTAGTATTAGGGTTGTGCTTAGTGTTACTATTAGTATTAGGAGTAGGGTTAGGTTTAAGATTAGAGAGAGGGTTGGAGATTAGGAATATGGTTAGGGTTAGGGTTAGGGTTAGGGTTAGAGATACAATTATGATTAGGATTGGGATTACAATTAGGGTTAGAGTTAGGGTTAGATATAGAATTAGGGTTGGGTTTAGTCTTAGGGTTAGATATGAATAATGGTTAGGGTTTTAGATTTTTTACACAATGAAGGTAAGGGCTATAATTTGACCCTAATCCTCATGTACTTGAAACTCAACCATTACCCTATTTGAACTTGAATCATAATAAAACTTGAACACAAAATTATAACCTAACCTTAATTAAACTTTATTCCTAAGATCAACTTTTATCCTAACCATAACCCCATGATTTATCCTAGAAGCCTAACCCTAACCCTAATTTAACATGAATCCTAATTGACTTGTACCCATAATGGAACCCTTACCCTCATTGAACCAAAACCCTATCCCCAATATTTATCATACATCCTTAACCTCAATTAAACCCTAACCCTAATTAAACCCTAATCCTAACCATTATTGTATCCTAATTGAACCGTAACCCTAAATTAATTACAGTAACCCAAAACGTGACCTAGAATAAACCCTAGCTCTAATAAGGATTGAACCCTATTCATAATTTAAACCTAACCTTAACTTCATTTTTTCTCCTATAACCCTAATTGAGCCTTAACCCTAACTCTAACCCTAATTTAATTGTAATCCTAATCCCAACTCTAATTGAGCCCTCACCCTAAATAAACCCTAATTGTAATTTAGCCCTAACCATAACCCTAATCAAACTGTAACCATAGCCCTAATATAATTGGACCCTAATATTAACCTTAATAATAATGTAGCCCTAATTCTAACCCTAATTGAACCTTGATCATAATTAAACCCTAATCCTAATATAATTGTACTCTAATCTTAACCATAAGTCTAACACTAATTAAACTCTAATCCTAATCCTAACCATAATCCTAATACTAACCCTAACCAAACCCTCACATTAATTTAACTCTAACTCTAACCTTAACTCTAACCCCAATTAAATTATAACCCTAACAATAACCCTTACCTTAATTAAATTCTAATCTTATTTGAACCCCAAAACTAACCCTAACCCTAACCTAGCTGCACACTAATTCAACCCTAACACAAATTAAACTATAAAAATAATTGAACTATAATCCTAACCCTTAACCTAATTAAACTATTACCCTAATTGGACCAACTAATCACAATTGATCCCTAGTTGAACCTTAACCCTAATCATAATCGAAATTCAACCCTAACCCTCAAAATATAATCCCAATTTAATTTTGATTGAACTCTAACTCTAATTGGACTCAAACCCTAACCTTGAGCCCTAAATAAATAACAACCCTAATTGAACCATAACCTTAATTGAACTCTAACCTAAAACCTAACCCTAACCCTAACCCTAATAGTAACCCTAATTAATCCCTAATCATAATCGGATTGAACCTTAACTCAAAGTGGAACCTAACCCTAATCAAGCTACAACCCTATTTGAACCCTAACCCTAACCCTTATTAAAATATAACCTATTTCAACCCTAATCCTATTCTTAATTCTAACCATAATTGAAGTCTAATCTTAACCCTAAACATAATTGAGCCTTAATTGAACCATAGCCCTAATTAAATATTAACTATAATTGAATCCTAATTGAATCATATCTCTAATTATACCATATCCCTAATCTTGAACCCTAATTTAATCATAATTTTAATTAAACCCTAATCATAATGTTGGTACTAACCTTTACCCCAATTGAACCCTCACCCAAACTCTAGCCATAATTGAACCCTAACCTTAACCTTAACCTTAAGTGAAGATTTATTGCATCACAACCCTTATTGAATCCTAACCTCGACACTAATTAAACTTTAATCACAACCCTACTTAAACCCTAACCATAATCCTAATTGAACTCTAACACTAACACTAATTTAAGCCTAGTCCTAACCCTAACTCTTATTCAAAATAAACTCTAATTGAACCCTATACCTAACCCTTTAAATTAAACTCTAACAATATGTAGCATAAAAGACAAATTATATAATTATGTGTTTATTGTAGAAGAATGATTGTGTTCTATTATTTTTTTAGTGTACTTTTGAGATAAATATGGTGTTGATTTAAGAACCAATCACTCTTTTATGTGTTTTGTAAGTATGTGTCCATGCAAATGCTTCAGTTGCTTGTTATTTGTCCATTGAACTGAATGAAAAGATTGAGATGTACTTGTTCATAAAATTAAAATTTTGATTACTATCTACAAATGGTAAAAGGTTGTAAAAATAATACCATTACATTTTTTCATTTGTATGATACAAATTAACTTAGTTTTTTTAATTATATTAACTTTTGAAAGAAAAAACATATTGATTTTGTAAGCATGAGAAAAATAAATATAATAATAGAAAGATAAAAAATCTTATGTTAATATGGTGAGACTTTGAATCACATCTTTAATCAAATAAGTCTTAATTTAAAATGCATAATCAAATATAAATTTTTGAGAGTTTAAATATTTAAAAACGTATATTTGAAATAGAAATATTAATTTCTTTTATTTATGATAATAAAAATAATAATAGAAATATAAAAAATCATATGTTAATATTCTGAGACTTTGAATCACATCTTCAACCAAATAAGTCTTAATTTAAAATGCATAATCAAATATAAATGTTTTTTCAGTGTTGCATATCCTGCAATCACAAAACTACATGAAAGCATAAATATTGGGACATAGTTCATGTGCAATGCTAGTTGGAGAACTGGATAACCTTTTTATTTTACACCAGTCACCAACATTGGCTCAACAGATTTAAATGCCTTCAAATAACACACCAAAAAATAAAAATCAAATGGTCATAAAAATTAAAATAAAAAATATATATATTAATAAATGTAAAATAAAAAGATAAAATTATTGATATTTTTTTCATCTTGATTGGATTGAATGAACCCCATCTGATACAGAATTAATCAATGAGATCATTTTTCATTTTTCTTGGTTCTCCTTCTATACCTAGTGTAAGCATTCCTCTCCGCTTAATGAACAACATGCTATAAAAACAAAAAGAGCGCTAATAACTAATATAGACGAAAAAAATATAAGTAACCACTCTTTCTTTGTATTTAAAGTGAAAAATTAATAGATAAAAATATTGTACCATGCCACGCTAGAGAATCGGGTTCAAATTATTGCCAAACGTAACCAATTTTTTCAAATAGATTCCATGTATGATCTATTTTACCAACCTTGAAAATTCAATTTATCAAGTTAGTATAAATGTAGATTTGAGGAAAATAATCCTATTGTATCATTTTAGCCAAAAATCTAAGAGCTTCATCTAATTTACCCACTCGAAAATTATTATAGACAATAAAAATACACACCCACTTGACAAAATCTACAGCCCAGACAAACAATAGCATTAAGGAATAGCACCATGCAAAGTAGGGGAGCTACAACCCAAACAAAAAAAATAGTGTTAAAGAATAGCAACATGCAAGACAATATAGAGAACATAATTAGTGTAGCATATATGCTACTCATAAATACAAAACAACCAAAGTAGCTCCAAAACAGTTGTACGAAGAATAGTCAAAGCCATTATGATGACTGCGATTGTATTCTCCATGGGAGGATAAATAGACAACAATGTATGAACTTTTGAAAATCCCCAAAGGTGGAAGCAGGCGAGAGGGTCAGCCCCCATAACAAATAACACATATGAGTGTGGGCCAGTCTGCCTTCTGTCCCAGTGTGAGGAACGAGAAACGAGCGATAAAAAAATTGAGGAAGTTGAGGTCGAGGCTCCATATGTGTCAGAATTTCTGACAAAAAGAAATACACAAAATCGTTGCTTTGTTTCCCAACAAAATTGGGAATAAAAGAACTCTAAATATGGAATCACAAGGAGACATGCAACTTTCTTTTGTATTCAATCAATTGGAAATGACATTACAAAAACCATAAAACTTAAAACTCAGAAAGTAAACTCTAACTACATATTACAAACTTCTGGGAGCCATCAAGAGCTACTCAACCAGACTAACAAACTTCAGGAGTAATCACTGCTCACATGCCAATCACATACAACTGTTGTTGTTCAGGAGCTCACACAAAAAAAATTTATTCACAGTTTGCTGCTGGAAAGAACTTCTTCAACTAACTTAACTTGTTGCCTAAGTTCCTTTTGTCTAAACAAAACAATCCATCCTAAATTTTGATTTCACCTACCAAATTAAATTATATTATAGACTTGAGTTTCACGTCAGGGGAAAAAAGAAAGGCAATCCCCCAAAAAACTATTGTTCAAAAATGGCTCCTGACGGATGAGTAGGAGGCTCAGGAAAATAATAAATTCCAACACTCCCCATTTTTCCTAAGCCGAAAAAACAAGATCAATCCTGATCCAAATCAACAACGCCCAATCTACTCCTTAGGCATTGGAAACTGTCATTCCTCAAAGGATTGGTGAATATGTCTACTAGCTACTGCTTAGAACTCAAAAATTCCATTTTAACTTCACCATTTTCAACCAATTCTCTAATAAAATGATACCTAATTTCAATGTGCTTTCTTCTTCCATGAAACACAAGATATTTTGTCAAAGTTATTGATGAAATATTGTCACAAAAAATTGTAGTTCCATCTTCTTGTTCTCTTCTCAAATCTATCAAAATTCTTCTCAGCCAAATAGCTTGACATGTTGTTGCATTTGCTTCTATATACTCAGCCTCAACTGTTGATAGGGAAACTATGGGTTGCCTCTTCGAAGCCCATGAGATAGCTCCCAAACCCAAATGAAACACATAGCCTGATGTGCTCTTCCTATCATCCAAACTTCCTCCCTAATCACTATCCGTGTATCCAACCAGGCCAAACTCTTTTTTGTTGTGTACAAAATTCCATATCCTTTGGTGCCATTCACATACCTGAAGATTCCTTTACCCGCTTGCCAATGGCTGTCTCTTGGAGTCTCCATAAATATGGAAATAAGACTCACTCCATGCATTATATCCGGCCTAGTTGCAGTCAAGTACATCAAACTTCCAACCAAAATTTTATACATGGTCAGATCCACATTATTGCTGCAATCTTCCTTGCTCAAATTCAGACCTACTGTTGTTGGTGTTGGGGTAGGTTTTCTTTCAAGCATTCTAAATCTCTTCAAGATTTCATTTGCATATTTTTCTTGAGAGATAAATATACCATCATGCATTTGTTTTACTTCTATGTTTATAAAATGTCTCAAGAGATCTAAATCTATCATTTCAAAATCTCTTTTCATAGCCTCTCTAAAATCAACAATAAGGAAATAATCATCCCTAGTAAAAATTAAATCAACAACATACAAGACAATAATCAAAATATTACCATTTGTTTCCTTGATGTAAAGAGTGGGCTCACCATCACTTTTGTTGAAGCCATTGCTCATCAAATATGATTCAATCTTACTGTACCATTCTTGTGGACCTTGCTTCAGCCCATAAAGAGCTTTCTTCAGCCTATACACCTTGTGTTCTTGACCTGGAACTTCATATCCAAATGGTTGATCCACATAAAATACCTCTTTCAACACTCTATTCAGGAAGACAAACTTCATGTTCATTTCAAACACCTTCCATTTGTGTTGGCCTGCAATAGCTATGACTGCCCGCATGGTCTCCATTCTTGCAACAGGGACATACATCTCATCATAGTATCTCCCAAACTACTGTTTGTACACCTTAAACACCAATCACGCCTTATGACGCTCTATCCTTCCTTCAACATTGTTTTGGTCTTGCAGACCCATTTCACCCCAATAACTTTCTTGTTTGGAGATAAATAAATTAGCTCCCATGTGTTTTTCCTCTTTATTGCATCTATCTCCTCATCCATGGCCTCACGCTGTTTCTCCTCTTTCACAACATCCTCAAAATAAATTGGATCACTATGAGAAAAAAATGAAAAATTCATGTTCTCATCAAACTCTTCATCATACATTTCATCTTGGTAGATATCCCTTAGACTCTTGGTCTTATTTGGAATTAGGGAGGTAAGAGTGGGGTCTAAACTTTAGCTATTGCTACTACTTTGTTGAACAGGCTAGTCCATGAGTTGTCAGGAGCTCATCGAGAGCTATCAGGATCCAATCCTATGGCTGTCAGTGACTATCTTCCAACGTGAGGAGCTATCAGGAGCTTTCCGGAGCTCTCTCCAATTGAGTTATGTGATAATCTATTTAACTATTTGTTTGCTTTAGGAGCTATCAGGAGTTTTTGAGAACCGTCAAGAGCTCGTCCAGAGCTATCAAGAGCTCATTGGGAGCTATCAGGAGCTGTTAGGAGCCACCGAGAGCCGATTGTTTCTGCTGTTGTTGGATTTTTTTGAAATTCATACTCATCTTCTTCATCACCCTGAACTGTCGAGACTTGTCAGGCGATCCCATGACTCATCCTCTAAGAACTCCATGTCTTTATTGATGATGATTTTCTTAGTGATTGGGTTGTATAGCCTATAGGCTTTAGAATCTTCACTATAGCTCATGAAAATGCACTTCTCACCTTTGTCATCCAATTTATTCCTCTTCTTTTTTTACACAAGTGCATATGCCACACACTTGAACACTCTCAAATTCTCAACCATCCACTTGCATTATGTCCATGCCTTTTGTGGGATTTTGGCACAGACTGCCTTTGTTGGAATTCTATTTATCAGATATACAGTTCTTGCTACAACCTCTCCCTAATATTCAGTTGTGAGTCCATTTCATTTCATCATGCTCCTTGACATCTCCATGATGGTCCTATTCTTTCTCTCAGCCACTCCATTTTTCTGCTGATTATAACTGGCTATTAGCTCCTTGATGTCATTTTTCTTGCAAAAATACACAAATTGATTGGAGGTATACTCTCCTCCTTGATTTGACATTGGGAACTTGATCACATGTCCACTCTCATTTTTAGCTTGGGTCTTAAACAACAAAAACTAATCAAAAGCTTCAGACTTATGCTACAAAAAACAAACCCATGTCTTATGGCTAAAATCATCAATAAAGGTCATAAAATACTAGCTTTTACCAATATATGTGATTTTCATAGGGCCTACCAAATCCATGTACACCAGATCCAATGGTGCTCTTGCCCTTATAGAGTTGCCCGATTGAAAGGGTTTCCTATGTTGCTTGCCCAAAATGCAAGACTCACACCTAAAATTAGGCTCTATTATTCTTTACAAACCATCAATAATTTTATTCTTGCACAAAATAATCAAACCAACATAGCCTAAGCATCCATACCTGAGATGTCACAGCTTGGAGGGGACTTGAATAGTGCTCTTAAGGGCTACTGAGTGTACTGCTGTACATTTTCCATTCATGAGAGGTGCAACAACAGACTAAGATGAGAAACACGTTTCAATATTCAAAGGAAACATTCGGTTCTTAGGGTTTCAATATTCAAAGGAAACATTCGGTTCTTAGTCATTTGAACTACTGCAAAAAAAAATTTCCTCTTAAACTCTTATCATAAATGATGCATTGACCCTTCTCCATCACCACTTTGTATCCATTTTGGATCATTTGTCCAACACTCATGAGGTTATGCTTTAACTCTAGAGAAAAAAATATATTATGAACCTCCTTCTTCTCACCTTGCATGGTGTGGATCATGATAGATCCTTTGCCCTTGACTTGAACTATTTCATTGTTCCCCATTTTTATCTCTGTCTTAACATTTTTATCAATGAAAGAAAACATGATTTCATTAAAGCTCATGTGGTTGCTGCAATCACTTTCCAAATACAAGACTTTGGGGCTGCCTTCTTCACCAATGTTGCACATAATGAAGTTTGTGGACTGATTTCCTTCAACCACAATTGAATCGACCACATTTGCATTTTCTTTTGGTTGATTATTGTGATTTTTCTAGCACTCACTTGCATAATGACTAAACTTATGACAATAGTAGCATTCAATGTTGCTCTTTTCATTTCTCTAATTCGAACTGATGTTCTTCTTGCCTTGTCGGGAGTTGGTCTAAGAGTTGGTCACTCCCTCTTGGCTACTTGCTCATCCCGAGCTTTCTCCTCCAGCATTTCCTTATCCAGATCTGCCTCTACCACGTTGGGAGTTGTTCCTACCTCTCCCCCTACCTCTTGCATTCGATTGAGCTTTAAAATCTTGCTCTTGGGAAGAAGTAGCAGACCTATTTAGGTGTTGCTCATGGATTTGAAGAGAACCCATCAACTCATCCACCATCAAATTAGAGAGGTCCTTTGCCTCTTCAATAGAAATCACTACTACATCAAACTTGGTGGGTAAACTTCTGAGAATATTCTCCACGATCCTCTGCTCCTCCATTGTTTCACCATTCATCATCAACTAGTTCAACAAACCAAAGTTTCTTGTGTGGAAGTCTGAATTGGAATCGTTGTCCCTCATTAAGAGAGTCTCAAAATCTCTTTGAAGCATCTAGAGCTTCACCAATCTAACCTTGTCAATTCCTTTGTAGCTAGTTTGAAGGATTTCCCAAGCTTCCTTTGCATACTCAACTACTGCTATTTTGGGAGAAATGGCCTTTGTTATGGCCGCTTCTATCAAACTCAATGCCTTAGCACCCTTTTTCTGCTGCTCCTTCAACCTAGTCTTTTGGTTGTTTCTGATAGCAACAAACTTAGCTAGGTCAGTGATATCCACAAACCCATTAATAAAAAATCTCACAAATCATTGGCAACCATAATAGTCTTCATCTTCTTTTCCCATACATCATAGTTCTTTCCATTAAAGGATGGTGGTTGCTACCAAATCTTCCCTTCGTCTCCAGCCATGTCTCCTATAGAAAAAATCAAAACCTACAAAAAAAATGCCCTAACTCACAAAGAAATGGGGCCTATAGCTGAAATACCATGTCATAATTTCTGGAAAAATTAAATACACAGAGCTACTACTCTATTTCCCAGCAAAACTTGGAATACAAAAACTCAAAATGCGGAAGCACAAGGAGACATGCAACTTTATTTTGTATTCAATCAACTAGAAATGACATTGCAAAAAACATAAAACTTAAAACTCAAAAATTAAACTCTAAAGTGTTCTATAGATTACAAACTTTCGAAAGCCATCAAGAGTTGCTCAATCAGACTAACAAACATTAGCAGCTATCAGGAGCTCATTTGAAGTAATCGCTGCTCACCTACAAAACACATATACAATATACTATTTAGGAGCTTTCAGGAGCTCACACAAAATGTTCTTCTTCACAGTCTGTTGCTACAAATAACTTCTTTAACTAACTTAACTTTCTTCCTAAGTTCCTTTTGTCTAAAAAAAACATTCCCTACTAAATTTTGAATTCACCTACCAAATTAAATTCTACTGCAGAATTGAGCTTCACATCAGGAGCAAGTGGAAAGGCAATCCCCAAAAAATTATCATTGAAAAATGGCTCTTAATGGGTTAGGTAAACAACTGGGGGTTCTGACGGATGAGTAGGAGGCTCAAGAAAATAATAAATTCCAATAATCTGGCCTCTCGTACCCATCTTGACGACCCTCATAGTTGTTAGGATGGAGCCTCTTTGTGCTCATATACAAACACATCTCCACGTATATTACATGGATCCAACATCGAGAGGATTCTACTAACACCAAAATCCCCAATATTGAACCCATGCTTCCACTTAAGCAGAAGGTTAGAGCACTTAATGTTTTGGATGATTTTCTAGAAATAAAGATACTTTAGCCCCTCCAACATGTTTCTGGTCACCTCTGCAAGAAAGCCCTTTGGCATACGCCTCTTCTGCAACACGTCCTGAAGTAGCCCCGTCCATGTACTCAAGCAAAAAATATCCCATGGTATTTAACAACACCAACTCCATGACTAAAAATAGGTGGCTAACCATTTCATTTATTCAACGATACAAGTTCGTTTCAAATGCATGTTATAATTTTCATTTTCCATGCAAATTTTTTAGTGACAACACATGTACCAGTCTTCCTACCATGCATTCAAATGTCATGTGCCTGCCAAGTTTTATATGAAGATTTTTTGTTGACGAAGGTTTTTCACTCCGTTGTGACTATAGAACACCTCTCGACATAATTATTGAATTTTATACACACATAAAATATTCACACTAGATACCTACTTTTTAAAATATTTCATATAATTTACATTTTGTGCATTGTCTCTTGTATACCATGGCTCAAGTCATTTCTCACTGCTACCATCATTTATTTTAAAATCTCTATTGTCATTATTCATGTTTCTAAGACAAACATTAGTTACGCAAAATCAGCTTGCTCTTTATAATCTATTTATATAACCTTTCACAAAATATTTCTATCAAAAAAAATCTTGAGAATGGGTATGTGAAGGATCATCATGGAAAAATTAGGACCTTAAGTGGCAAAAAGTTCACAAAAATCAGAGTTAGACAACTTGACATAAAAATTTGAATAATTTTTCTATATTATTTCAAAAATATGTAAGAATATAATCTTTAACAAATTGAATGTTGTTTCTAAACTAGTAGGTTATTTTTTTTTTTAAATCTGTTTGGTCAAAATTTGAAATCTCAATGCAGTAGTACTTAAATTTTAGGGAAAAAATAAGAAGTAGGTGTATGTCTGACCACCCTAACAACAATAAAATGATAATTTTTTTTATAAGATTTTAGATATAAGTAGAGGACTCATGTTCTGATGTGGTGCATATTTTTTTGTAATTTTTTTCCAAGAAAATAATTAATTATGATTTTTTTATTACAACTTTTAGAAATAATAAAAAACATGTATGTCTGACCACCTTAACTTGGTCAAAACTTCATGAAATTCATTTTTTTTTTAATCCTATATTATGGGAAGCATAGAATGTGATGCATATTTTGGATTCAAAAAATGTGATACCTTTTGAAAGCTATTGCTGTTTTTCAATCAACCTATCAATCAGGACTTTAGTCGTAATTGAAATAGAAAATGAATAATAATTATTTATTAAATTTAAAGTAAAGAATAATTTATATTAATGGAAAGATGAGAATATCCTTTAAAAACCCTTTTTGTTTCATCAATTTCGGGTAGAAAAAAGTCGTCAGCCACATACCCATCATATCGCCACTTTTTGGCCCATCATGCTCCTACACATAACCGTATTGTTCTTTTTACCTTCTCTCTTAGTTGTTCTATCATTGAATGTAAGGGTGTTCCAATCAGCTAGCTCTTTAGATATGTGTAATGTAATGCAATAGGAACAATACACTCCATCCATATATAATGGAACCACTTAAAATGGAAGTTACCGAACAATCATTTGTGGCACTCTTTCTCCACTCTCCGAGCTTTGTTTTCTCAAGCCTAGACATGGAAAGAAGTTCTTCTCGGGCATTCACCTCATCACAATATCATCACTCAGACATTAAGACAAGTTATTATCACTCTCATATGAAGTTCCAATGTCTCGTTGTCTTCTCACACTCCTTTCTTCCCTTACAAATAGAAACCCAAATGGCTTGCTTGAGCTTATCTCTCTATATTCACGTGTCATACAGAATTTGCCTCGATTGAGCCCAAATCTTACTAAAACTCTAAAATATTCAAGTACAAATTTAGAATTTTGTGGACCATTTTCAAAACTCTAATGGTAATTTTAAGTGTGGAATGAGGTAAATAATATAAATACACTTCTTAATATGACATTATATCAATGATTAAACAAATTGAATCAATTCAACAAAGCAATCAATTGAAAGTGTCCTATTGCTCTTTATCCTCAAAGATTTATTAAATCCTACTTTGCTCTCAGATTGTGTAAGCATATAAGACTGTAAAATGACTATCTGAAGAATGAGATGATGATAATATAATACTAAATGATAAATCAATTAAACTAGCATGATATTGATGTGAAACAGATAAATGCAGCTCCAAGAGGCAGCCATTGTTGTGAAGCTTGATTGTTGAATTGCTTGAATGTTGATACTTGATACTTGATGTCTGGATTCCTACAGAGTAATAGTGCAAAAGCTTGATTATCTGGATCCTCTTTCTTGGTTGAATGAGGCTTTATTTATATATTTCCTGGCTATATAAATGCACAGAGAAAGCTTTGAGAGGCTTGGATTCAATCTGGAAAATTGAATGGTGAGAGATTGAAGAGATTGAGAGAAAGATGGAGATTGTCTCTACCCATGAAAACACCAGGCAAGAGAAGAGGAAGGATTGATGGAGGAGGATTGAGAGATCAAATTCCAAATTTGTCTCTAATTTGTCTCCAAAACTTTTCGTGAAGTTTCAAAGCATTAATTGTGACAAATTTAGACGTAGATTAGACATAGGAAATCTAATTCATTTTTGAGGAAATGTAGATTGGAATATTCCTTTATGCATAATTCAAATATTTTGATTTATTTAAATTAGGAAAGGGAGATAAATAATTTAATAAAACAAACTATAGGATAGTTGTTTATTAAATTAATCAGAGGAATATGGTAATTAATAAATAAAGTGTTTTGTCTTTATTTAATTAATTTGAGAATGATGTGATAGATTGAAATAGGGATTTGATAATTAAATTGAACAAAGTATTTAATTTTGTTTATTTAATTAAGATGAATTTGAATGTGAACTATATTAAATAAATATTTCTATTTATTTAAACAGTAGAGGAAATTAGGATAATTAATCAAATAATGTGTATTTAATTAATCGGATGCTCTAGACCAATTTTAGGTGTATACATTTTGCCCCTCTTCGAAGTGATGTGTTTACGCATTGGTTCGAAGAATATTTTTGCTGCTACTACCAGGATCGATGATTTCAAAAAATTAATTTCGTGTGCCCCAGATATGTTTTTTTTAGATGATAATAATTTTGTGTGCCCCAGATGTGATTTTCAGATGATTTTATAATGATATGCCCCCTCAGGAGATAAATTAATAATCTGATGATTTTTAGAATTTTTCAAAAATTTATGATTTTCTGATGATTTTATGATGTTTCGATGATAAAATAATTTATCTCCCGACAAAATGATGTAGAAATAGAGCCCTCAGATGAGTTTTAATTAATTTCATGGATAAAATTAATTAAAATGTAATAAAAATCCACCAAAAATACCTTTCAAAAATTATAAATAGTGCTAAAAGGTCATTTTCAATTCATTATTTGCTTTTTGAGTTCAAAAATCTTAGTGATAAAGACTTTTCTGCCAGCTGGAGCGAGATGCCTATCCCCTACCACACTCACCGATTCAAGTGCGTTCGATGCCACAGACAGCCGCCTGCGTATGGACCTCCAGTATGTACTTCCCAACCTCCTCGTGATTTGTGCATTTTTGTTTTTTATGCTTTTTAGGTCCTAGGCGTGTCTAGGTGTCTTTAGCACTTTGAAGCCATGCTGTAGCGCTTACATCCCAATGTAGCACTTCCATTAGGTTGTCTAGCGCTTTGAGTTTTAGCGCTTGTGTTTAAAACTCTAGCGCTTCCGGTCGGTAAAGTAGCGCTTTCAGTGAATTAGTGCTTAAGAGTCAAGAATTAGCGCTATGAAGCCGGATTTTAGCGCTTTGAGATTTTCAGCGCTTTGAGTCGGTGGATTAGCGCTTATAAGGTCTGTTCTAGCACTTCTGGTAAAGTGGTGCTTAGATGGCCTATTTTAGCGATTTGATGCAGAAATGTAGCGCTTTGAGTTTTTTAGCACTTCAGAAGCCTGTTTTAGCGCTTCGGAGTGCTGAAATAGCGCTTTCATGGTTTTAACGCTTTGGGTCCCTGTTTGAGTGCTTTTAGGTGATAAAGTAGCACTCTTGGGATTTAGCACTTTGGATGACTGTTTTAACGCTTCCATGTCAGAATTGAAGATTTTAACTTAGTGAACTTTGATTATGTCAATTCCGAGCATGTCCATTCTTCTGATTGGTATGATTGACGATCCACATTGCTTGATGTTGGATTAAAATAAGACTATCTCTCATGATAGGCGAGAAGAAAACCCCATTTATTGATGATCCTCAGGATAGACGAGGACATGATTCAATATCTGATAAATCTCATTATAGGCGAGATCTAGATAATGTTTTGATGAACCTCATGATAGGTGAGGTTTGATTCAATATCTGATAAATCTCATGATAGGCGAGATTTAGATAATGTTTTGATAAACCTCATGATAGGTGAGGTTGGATGTTCGCCTATGAATTTTGATCAAAAATTCATACCAAAACTTTTTGAATAGACTTATAGTAGAATGACCTTTGATTCCTTGACATAGTTCACTGATTGTAGATTTATTTGTTATGATGATTGGAGGATCTAGGTACTCTCCAGATGCGAGAGAGATTTCCGCAGATGACTGATTTGATACCACATTTGACATCAGATGAGCTATAGGTGATAGGTCAGTGTGGCCTCATGAGTTTACTTGATATGCCCCAGATTAGGATTAATCGGGGTTTGTTGACCGCACTGGCTGAGAGGTGGCATAGCGACCACAACACCTTTCACCTACCCACCGGTGAGATGACAGTCACACTAGAGGATGTGTGGCATATATTGCGTATTCCTTTCATGGGGGAGATCGTGACATATGATTCTCATGGGACCAGCAGCAGAGACGCTCTCTGTAGAGTCTTTCAGGATCAGGACATAGCAGGTCCGAACGTTCGATGGCGCAGGATCGTAGACTCTTATGCGACACTACCAGCAGTGCTAGCTGGATTTATTGGAGGATTCCTTTGCCCTGATCGCAGGTCAAAGGGATTCCTCATTGGTTGGGGTAGGACACTAGAGAGCATGTTGGTAAATGGTACTAGATATGCGTGGGGGATGTGCATGTTAGCACATCTTTACCATGATCTTCATTCCATTATATACTTAGATGCATGCAGTATATCCGCAGGGGCGACTCTGTTATAGATATGGGTTTGGGAGCACTTTGCTATTTGTTAGTCGTTTCCCATTGCAGATAGACCAGCTGGCAGGCCATATATATTTAGATACAGTGGTCGATTTACGCAGGCCTAGATGGGCAAGTTAGAGCATTGGAGGTGAGTTTTTGATGATACGGAGACAGTGATATGGCACCCCTATCTTAACTGTGAGGAGTGGGATGAGGATGGTGCAGTGTTGGGGTTTTTGTGTGATTCCATGTACCTTATTAGATGGACTCCTTTTGTTCTTGAGAGATTCTTGCTCCGTTGGGTTTACAGATAGTATGGCATTGTTTAGTGCATGCCACAGGGAGTAGCCCACTATGCATGACGACAGATGGATATTCCGGATTGGGGTCCCACACTATCTTATGACGTCCTTGTCGAGGGATACAGAGCATTACATCCTTCTCCGTGGGACATGCAGAGAGACATATTAGAGGCAGTTGTCATAGACGATTACACAGCATTCTTGGCCTTGGTCCCTCATCCTCGTATTACTATCCCCGATGAGCCAGCACCTTTACCAGTAGAGGAGGATGTGGCAGAGGATGTCACCAGTGGTGAGGGTGATATCCCAGCAGATGAGAGCTCAGAGAGCAATAGTTCAGATAGTGAGGATAGCAATAGTAGTGGGGAAAGTGATGGTGGGAGTGGAGGATACAAAGGGCCAGGTCTAGACATTCACAGTGCACCCTCTTCCAGTAGGCCTCGTAAGAGGCAGGCAGTGACACTGCCAGCAGTTGGACAACAGAGACAGATAGCTGGGATCCAGGCATAGGTCCAGACTCTGCAGGCACAGGTTCAGACACTACAGGGGTAGTTGGTACAGGCTCAGGGCATGGTTGTGCAGATGCAGACACAAATGCAAGCGTAGGCATAGACTCATGCACAGGCCTTGGCACAGGTATAGGGGCAGTTAGCCGCCACACAGATGCAGGTTGATACCCTAACAACGGAGCGAGATAGTGCTTGGTAGATTGCCGAGAGGGCACAGGAGAGAGCCGAGACCCTCCAGAGAGTGGTTGATGGCACCTCTATAAGTGATTATATGAGAGAGGTTTTGCAAGCTGCCCAAGAGGCTAAGTATTATAGAGGTAGGTATCATGATGCAGTGCCTGCCGAGCACCGAGTTAGTTATGCCCCATAGAGATCAGGGTGGAATCATACACAAATAGTCAATGAGGGGGTAACTCAGCCTCCACACAGAGATCCCAAAGATCTAGGTCCTTCAGGGGGTGGTGGTGGTACAGGTATAGGTCATGTTGGGCCTGTGCATTCTGGCAGTAGCAGGTCGTAGATGTCATTTTGATCCTCACTAATGTATTTTATGATGTACCTCTCTTGTATGATGATGTATTTTGATGAATTCATTGTATACTTAATACTTGAAGATATATATATGAGATGCATTTGATATGATTATGATGATGGCTTCATGATTTTTATGTGATGGATGTTGTTATATATTTTATGTGACGAGTTTATTCTAAAATTGATGATGATAAATGATGATTTATTTTAATGTAATGATGTAATGATGTATGTATGGATGGAATATGATATATATAGATAAATGATGTGATGTATGGATTCTAAATGATATGTAATGAATGCGTTATGGTAAGAAATAACCTGATGTACTGATGGTAGAATTTATGATGCATGATGAAATATATGAATGATGAATTGATGATGCCATGATGATGTTATATGTTTTTGATGATTTTATGTCAAGTTTACTCAGTCTCTTTTGTAGATTAGATAATTATTGATTGGAATCCCTTATGCAACAAATACTTTGCAGATAATGAATAATGATGAATGCAATATAATTTAATCATGCAATGATATGCAAAACATATGTCATTTTATAGTCTTTTTGTGCTTGGTATCATCATAGAGCTTTAGTGGATGTTGAAAGTTAATAGAAGCATCGATGGTTGTGTTAATCCAAGGACAACCTGAGTACTTCTTTCATGATTTTTGATATTGCAGTCGAACACAAGCATCGAGGTATAATTTGAACCAAGATGACCTGAACATTCATTGCGTAAACAGGAAAAGATTATCATTTGAGTGTGTGAATTTTGAATGTCATCGGTGATACATTTGCATAGCACATCCCCCAATAATTCACACATTTATATGATTATCGTACATACAACAGACAATAAAAATATCATTCTTTTTCCTTGTTCCTCTAGTTCAATACATCATTGAGTTACTCCAAAAAAATGATAATTAAAAAGGTCAAAATATCCATTTTTTACTTAAAGTGTTCCATTCATTATTCAATTTTTTAGATCATCCATCCTGATTTTGACATGTTTTTGGATTTTCGAGTTTTTGACTAAAGATCTAACTTACTATCCTATCTTAGGGGTCTCAGGGGCTGATCAAAAGATTAGCCTTGTCTACGTTACACACGTAGAGACCACGTAGTTCGACTGACATAGACCTATGTTTTTGGATTTTCCCTTTTAGAGCTTCCTATTTGACATGTTTTTGGATTTTCGATATGATACGGATGTTTGATGCTTTTCTGATGATGATTGACATTGCGCTTTGATCTTTGTTTTCAATTTTCCCGCCATACTGTTGTGTTGCTCATGGGTGAAATCAATATTTTTGAATTGCCCTTAGTGATATCCAGATGTTTCCCCCAAGCTATGGAGTGATATGTTTGACCAAGTGACATGATTTTGATAGTGGATGTAATGATAGCAAGATGACTGACATGATATAGAACGGTACTGACTTGCCAAACAAATGATCCTAATATGTTCATGATAGTTGGGAAAGCTGATCTTAGAATCACATATGATGCCTGTTTCCAGGTTTTCATCAAATGCTTTGATTACACCCCTTTGTGTTTTTGTATTTTTCTCATTTTTCTCATTTTTTTCTTTTCTTTTTGTATTTTTTATTTTTATTTTTTTTGTATTTTGTCTTACCAAGATGCCTGTTTGCCAGGTTTTCACCAAGGAAACAGTTTTTAGATTTTTACCCCGTGCACTAGGAGTTTTTAAGCATAGAATTTCCTTAGATGAATACTGTTGATAGGTTCATCAAAAAGATCCCCTTCTGATGTTGATAGTTGATATGCTCCTGATCCATACACTGATATGATGACAAATGGACCAAGCCAGTTAGGCTCAAATTTTCCTTTCTTCTCCCTATCCTGCTGATTTCTAGGGTTTTCCTTTAGTACCAAGTCACCAACCTGAAAGACTCTTGGTTTCACCCTGTGATTGTAACTCCTTGACATCCTCTATTGATAATTTGTTAGATGATTAACAACTTGTTAACGACGCTCATCCAACAATTCCAGTTCCTGCAATCTAGATACCCTATAGTCTTCATCTGAAATGATACCTTTGAGTGATACACGAAGGGATGGAATTTCCACTTCAATGGGTAATATGGCTTCTAATCCATATACCAAAGCAAATGGTGTAGCTCCCATTGGTGTTCTGATGCTTGTTCTATAGGCCCATAGTGTAGGGTTGAGTTGAACATGCCAATCACGTCCAACATCATTAACCGTCTTTTTGAGAATTTTGAGTATGGTTTTGTTTTTGGCCTCTGCTTGGCCGTTCCCTTGAGGATAGTACGGTGTTGAAAAACGATGTTGGATGTGGAACTTTTCACATAACTCTTGGACATGTTGATTTTTGAAAGGTCATCCATTATCAGTGATAATGGATTGAGGGATACCATACCGACATATTATATAGTTCAAGATGAAAGAGGAAATTTGTTTCCCAGTGATGGTAGTAAGAGGTACTACTTCTATCCACTTCGTGAAGTATTCTGTAGCCGTGATAATGAACTTATGTCCATTAGATGAAGGTGGATGTATTTTGCCTACTAGATCTAAGCCCCATTGATAGAAAGGCCATGTTGATGTAAAAGGATGTAGTTCTTGGGCCGGTGCATGAATCAGATTGCTGTGAACCTGACATTTTTGGCATTTCTTAACAAAATGATATGATTCTTTTTCCATGCAAGGCCAATAATAACCCAAACGGAGGAGTTTCTTGGCTAGGGTTATTCCACTCGAGTGAGTACCACAAATACCCTCATGAACTTCTCGTAAGGCCATTTCAGATTCATTGCGTTCTAGACATTGGAGTAGTGTACCATCAAGACCTCGACAATAAAGGACATCTATGATTAAAGTGTGTCGAGCGGTTTGACGGATAAAGTTGTGTTTTTGATTCCTGGAAAGGTCAGGAGGTAGGATATCTTCTTTTAGATAAGCATAGGTTTTTTCGTATATGGAGGTTTTAGTGGCTTCTAGATGACATATGGTAGCAGATTATGATTGATAATGGGAAGGACATGATACTTGTTCTACCATAAACTCATAACAAACACGCTTCTTAGGTAATTGTAGTAATGAAGCAATCATAGCCATAGCATCTGTAGCTTTGTTCTCCACCCTTGGAATCTGATCAAATTTGATACTAGCAAAGGATTGTTTTAGATTATCTATTTTATGTTTGTAAGGCATCAATTTGTCATCTTTGGTTTGATATTCATCATTGACTTGATAAATAACTAGTTGAGAGCCCCCATAGACCTGTAAATCTATGATTTTCCATTGAATTGCAATCTTGACCCCAATAATCAATGCTTCATATTCTACCACATTATTGGTGCATTGAAACATGAGTCTGTATGATTTTGGAATTGTGTGTCCTTGGGGAGAGATGAACAAAATCCCTGCTCCTAATCCTCGTTGTGTATACGATTTATCAAAATACAGTATCCATTGTTGAGGCATAGTTGTCATAATGTCCGCATCTGGAAATTCCATTGTCATTGGGTGATTATTTGGTAGAGGAGCTTCAGCTAGCTATTCAGTGATTGCCTATCCCTTGATTGCCTTTCTTTCGACATATTGAATGTCAAATTCAGTTAGGAGCATAACCCATTTTGCCAATCTACCTATTAAGGCAGCTTTACTTAGTAGTTACTTCAAAGGATCAATCTTTGCAATTAACCTGATTGTATGAGCCATCATGTAGTGTCTCAACTTTTGAGTAGAAAACACCATAGCTAAGCAAGACTTTTCTATGAATGTATAGTTTATTTCATCACCATTTAAAGTTCTACTGATGTAGTAGATGGCATGCTCTTTTCCTGTATTATCCTCTTGTGCTAAGAGTGCCCCCAATGAGATATCAGTTGTAGAAATATACAATGTGAGGGGTCATCCTTCTGTTGGTGGTATGAGAACAGGTGGTGACATTAGATATTGTTTGATCTGATTGAATGTCGCTTCACACTTCTCATTCCACATGAAAACTATGTGTTTATGCAATAGATGATTGAAAGGATGACTTCTATCCACCAGCTGGGAGATGAATCTCCTGATTGATTGAAGTCGTCCTTGTAGTGATCAAAGTTGGCTGATATTTCTAGGAGGTGGCATCTCCATTATAGCTTTGACTTTTTCTGAATCCACCTCAATGCCCTTTTCTGAGACGATGTAGCCTAACAGCTTTGCTGATGTAACCCCGAAGACACACTTCTTAGGGTTTAACCTGACATTAAATTTTTCCATCCGCGTGAAGATTTTATCTAGTATATGTAGATGTTCTTCCCTAGTAGTAGATTTCACCAAGATGTCATCCACATAATCCTCCATGAAAGTGTGCAACATATCATGGAAGATCGTTGTCATTGCTCTTTGATATGTCGCTCCTGCATTCTTTAAGCCAAATGGCATGACGTTCCAGCAGAAAGTTCCCCATGGACATGTAAAAGCCATCTTTTTTTGATCTTCTGGAGCTATTTTTATTTGATTGTACCTAGAGAAACCATCCATGATTGATAACATGGCATGCCTTGCCGTCAATTCCACAATGATGTCTATATTTGGAAGTGGAAAATCATCCTTTGGGCATGCCTTATTGAGGTCCCTGAAATCTGTGCAGATTCTGATGCTATTCTCTGGCTTGGAAACAGGTACAAGATTTGATATCCATTCAGCATAGTCTATAGACCGTATGAATCCAGCATCCAGTAATTTCTTTAGCTCTGTTTTGACCATTAATGCAATGTGGGGGTGCATTTTTCTTAATTTTTTTTTAATGGGATTGATTCCTACTGGTAAAGATAAATGATGCATAAGCAGATTGGGATCCAAACCTGGCATATCAGAATATGACCAAGCAAAGTTGATGCTTCTTTCTTTGAAGAATTGGATGAATGCCAGTCTTTCTTGTTCTGTCATGGATTCCGCCAGATGTAGGATTTTTGCCTTCTCTTTTGTGCCAATGTCCACTGATTGTGTAGGTTCGACCAAAACTGATGATCGCTCATGATAGTGTTCTAGGAGAGTGTCAAATCTTCCATCCTTTAGTGCCTCAAAAAGGTTTTCACCGTTGGATGCGTTCTTTATTTTTACTTTTTCCAGATCTAATGCTGCCATAGAATGGTTTTCACCATTAGATCTATTTTCCCTGTTGTTAATTGTGCAACTGGAAGATTTGACATCGTCCTACTGACTCGTATTGTTATGAGTAGTATAGATAGAATTTGTATCAGGATTGGTATGACATAGGAAATGCACAATGGCATCATCATTTGCAAATTTAGGTATAGTCAAAGGTTCAATAGGTTCCCAATCAATAAGTTCTGGATGGATTAATGGCATGGTATCATTGGATTGATTTTGGTCAATGGAAGTAAGGGTGAGGACAGCAAAATCGTCATGATTGTCATTCGGGATATCGAGATCCATGATGGTACTTTCTTCCAGATTGTCTAGTTCACTCGAGGTCTGTTCGTCCCCACTTGAATCATCGATATTTAGTGACTCTCCCATGATTGGACTAGACCTAGAGCCTTGGCCCTCCTCACGTGTGGGTGTATATTGTTGGATGATATCACAATGAATAATGAATATCCGTAAAAGATACATCAGATAAGGAATCCCATTCATACTCATTGGAATCAGTTTTAGAGCAATCTCTTTGTTGAAGAATTATTTCTACCACCTTCTCTTTGAGTGCCTGTTTCTCTTCCTTAGAATATCCTAGTCCTGGCTTTTCTTTTGTGTGGATAGTGAGAGGTGTGATAGGTTCTAAGATTCCTTCTTTTCTTAATCCTACAGGCCCTTGTCCTTCATAACCCATCTTTTCAAGAATAGATTTTCCTTTTCCATACTTGTCTGTGTTGATGCTAACATTTTTTATACTGATCTCAAATGTTGATGCTTCTTCATCCTTGTAAAGCCAATCTAGGATTGCTTTATTGTCTGTTTCTTCTACTATGGTTCTGGATTTTACAAATGTTTCTTGAAGAGTTGTGCTAGATAAAGATGTCAGAGGTTTGATCATTGATGGTTAACCATATTTCCTAGGAGATGGCATTAACTGTGATAAGTTAAGCGATTGCTCCATTGAGTACTGTCCCATTCCTTTATCTGTCAACTGGACTTGCTTCTAAAAGTTGTTTAATAGAGAAGTGTGTGTACCTGGAATGTTTGTTTCAACATGACTTGTTTCCTTTTCTTTACCTTTCTTTTGTACCCACTTGGTAGTGATGCTTGGACTTTGTTCGTTCTTGGATGATGATGAGCTTGAAGCTTCCCTATTGTGAGGGACAAAGGTGTCTTGAGATATTCTTAATGTGTCACAATGTTGTGGATGATTATAATCAGCAGTTATAGTCACCTCTTGTCCGTTTACTAGAAACTTCAAGCATTGATGGTATGTAGACGGTACGGCCTGCATTTCATGAAGCTAGGGTCGTCCTAAGAGTATGTTGTATGTTAACTCTCTTTCCAACACTTGACATGCTATATGCTTGATTATGGGTCCCACTTGAATAGGTAATACAATTAAACCTTGGGACGATCTTTCCTCCTCATCATATGATTTGATGTTCATTTTCCTCCGAGCATCAATAGCATCTTCAGAATATCCTAGTGCATAGACTAATTTTAGGGTGCAAATGTTCAGACCAGCTCCCCCATCTATTAAAAATCTCTTAACGTGATGATTATGGATACATACTTCGATATGCAATGCGGTGTTATGCAGATGATTTAATGAGACATCATCCTATTCAGAGAATGACAGATAATGCAGGGTAGTCAGGTGTCCCACCATAGCTTGGAATTGACAATCATCTAGATTCTTTGGCACGATTGTGGCAACTAATGCTTGTTTGAGAACTTCCTTATGTGATGGTGACAACTTAAGAAGCTCCAATATTGATATTTGTGTGGGGATATTTTGCAATTGATCGACAATATTATAGTGAGATTGAGGCGTAACCTCACGTTGAGATCTTGCTCCTTTTAATACTACCTTGGCTTGCCCCCTAGTAATGACGTATGCTAGTTGATGTTCTTGATTCCCTCAGGAGGTGTTTTGCATTTCATTGATGACATCATAATGTGATGGAGGTGGAACCGCATGTGTGGAGCCAATCCCCTTTAACACTACTTTTGATTGACCCCTAGTTAGCACATTAGCGGGTTGATCTTCTCGATTTTCTCTGATTTTTAAGACATTTATTTGATTATCAGAGCTTTGTGCACTTGGGAGTAAATCCAAAGAGGTAATAGTGTTGGCTTTGTTCTCAATAATGTTATTGCTAACTATATGATCATGTTTGACTTTAGATAGACATATGATTGTTGTGTCATAGACATGATTAGCATGATTTCCTTTGTTGTTGGAGGATGACGCACCTTTTTCATAATTGGGCAAAGGATCTTTAAAGGCCTAATGATCATTGTTATTTTGAGGTCCTTCTACATACACTTTGTTGTTGTCCACCAAATCTTGTACTACATGTTTCAATTCCATACAGTCATTTGTTTTATGACCCTTGTTATTATGATAGTTGCAATAATTAGCGTCATTCCACCATGATGGTTTGACTTTCAGATCCCAGAACCTAGCTTCCCGTGCAGTGAGAAGGCCTCTGGTAACTAGTTCCTTCATTGTTGATTCCATTGATTGACCTAAAGGTGTGAACCTTCGTTGATTTGACGGTTTTTGATATGGTAGTGTTTTTGCATGTTCGTTGTTCTGCATGGTATTTGACTTGAATTTTTGGTCACTGTTTTGATTGTTTGAAGAAGATGTAGTCAAGTTGAAAATTGGTTTGACATTTTGTGAATTGCTTGTTGTTTCATTTGTGTTGCCATTCTTTTGCCAGATTTTTGGTTTATCATTGTTTGAGTGTTGATTGGAGTAGTTATTTGATTTGTCATTGTAATGTTTGATAACTCCCTGTTTCACTAATGCTTCCTCAATCTTAAGACCATTTTCTATGACTTTTTTTAAAGTGGTTGGACATTGTAATTCTAGCCTATAGCTCATTTCTTCTGTCAAGTTCTCAATGAATAATTCCATCTTTTCTTCCTCTGGAATAGATCGAGGATACCTAGCGAACACGCATTGCCATCTTTGGAGAAAAGACAAGAATGTTTCTCCTTTGTTTTGCTTTAAGTTGTAGAGATCCTTAATAGTAACATCATTTTGGATGTTGAATGAATATTGAGAGATAAACTTGTTAACAAGTTCCTCAAATGTTTTGATACCAGGTTGTAGTTTTGAGAACCATTCCGTACATGCACCTCCCAAACTCCTTGGGAATAACCTCATCAAATAAGTCTCTTCTTGAGCAAACTCAAGACTCGTCGTTTTAAATTCTCGTATATGATCTATTGGATATATTCGTCCATTGTACTTATCGTACTTTGGGAATTTGCAGTGTCTTGGAAAAGGTAGCAAACCAATTGTTGTGTCAAATGGATAAGGACAAATGTCCTGTATCACATATCTCTTGGTAGTCCCTTGCGTCATATCTTGTATTTTTTGTTGTAATAGTTGCATTTGAGATGTTAAAGCGGCAACTGGATCTATTTTTTGCGTTGGTTGTGGTATCTCAGTCTCATTTATTTCTGGTGTTTCTTTCAAACAGTTTATATCAAAATTTTTTGGAAGTTTTGCCCCTGATTCAGCTAACATTAAAAGATATTTTTCCATGTCTTGTTCTAGAATTTTCTCCATAAATATGTGAAACTTGGGATCTTGTTGAACCACTTAGATATCTTCCAGAGTTACTTCATTCTTATCATTGTAGTTTAGATTGTTCCATGGATTTTCTTCTGCCATTTCTTGTGATTTTAAAATTTCTTTCTCTAAGAGTCTCTGTTTTTGGTACCTAGTTAAGATTGGCATACAAATTTTTTCCCTTTCTTCTGAAATGTTGCTCTTATGTGCAAGATAGTGTCAATTTTGAACTTGTTTAAATAAAGTCGAATAAGATGACAAATCTTATTGATGAGATAATACTTAAAAAGTTAATTACTATACTTTTTTTCGTGATGAAGGATGATAGTATCCTGATAATGAAACTTTAGTATAGTAATTGATTGTGTATTTGATTTTGATGCTTGTGATTTGCAAGATCTTGTTTCAGTTGACAAGTTTGGAAATTTGTATAAACTTTTTTGACTTTGGTTCCTAGACAGTGATTCTGATAAAAAGAAAATTTGATTCTGATGAAAATGTTGATGAAATGATAGAGTGATAGACTGGTTAAAATTTTAAACTCTCTGTTTTAAAAGTGCTAAAATAGAGACCAGAAGCGCAATTTCCCAGAAGCGCTGGAACAGAGTCCAGAAGCACTGAAATAGGTGACCGAAGCAACGAAACAGTGTCTGAAAACGCTAGATAAAATGATGAAAGCACTACTTCCCAGAAGTGCTGAAACAGAAACTAGAAGTGCTACAAAAATTGACAGAAGCGCTATTTTACCAGAAGCGCTAAAATAACAACTCTAAGCACTAAAATAGAGCCTGAAAGCGTTGTTTCACGGAAGCGCTAGAATAGTGACCCAAAGCACTGAAACAGGTTTTCTAGAATGCCAAAAATAGGACCTTTTAATACTTTCTACTATAAAATTTGATCGGGTCTTGTGGCATACTATATTAGAGATTGCGGAAGATAAGAAGGATGAATCCGTTGACTATGGTTGTGGAATTGTGTGAGAGCTCTTCTTTGAAAGAAGGCTCGTGAATAGAGCGGTTCTACCGTGTAATCCAAAGAGTGACCCCTAGCAAAATCGTGATAACGGTGAATGAATGTTCTATGTTGTAAGAATAGTTTCCAATTTTGATATAGAAAACGTTGTCTTCTCAATTTATTTCTATAACTGAGAGGTTGCTTGGGCTTTGTAACTTTGATTTTTCTTTTGACAAACGTGGTGGATTTCCACTTTCGCAGCATGGATTTTCTGATTGTTTTGACTTGACATTTTCAGGATGATCTTTAAATCTGATTTAAATGAATTTTTGAAAACACAACAAGCAATTTTGAATAAGTGTTTTTTAAAAATTGAAAAAATTGTGTATGTTCAAAAATCACAAATGATCTTTATTGATTTTGATGGGTTGTTTTAACAATTTGTACACAAATCAAATAGACTCACACTTAAGGACAAGTAGGTCATCATTATACTCACAACCCACATCTTGCAATTATGTTGAATCACATAGTAGTGTCACCCCCTAGAGGGCGCCCGTGTTTTTGTCATTGCCAGGCGCATACTCAAAGTGACGGATGTAGATACTGAAACCCTTGTGCAAACAATCCTTTGTAATTATATGGTGAGTGTCTTGGGGGCAGATTCTTCCCTCCCCTTGCACCGTGAGTATGAAAATGTATGGATACTGACTCGGTGAGCAACTACTCTATGGTTTGTAGATAGGGTTCCATTCGGTGTGGCAAATAGATAAACTCCCTCAGGAGACCTCCCAATCTTTAGAACAAAGATTTTGGGGATGGTTATCTTACCTACTACCATCAAGTTGGACTTTCATCAACAACTTGCATTTTTATTATAGTGGGTTGGATAACCTGGCTTTGGTTGTTCCCACTTAGGTTGTTCCCGTAGGGTGAGTACTTTTTCCCACTACGGCAGGCCTACTAAAGGATTTAATAAAGCGTAAATGACATGAAATAAAAGTGAATCTGGCACTTTGGTCACCCAGTTAAGGGGAGAGCATAAGCCTAATCACTACAAGCACAGCATATAGATGTGTTCTATTTTAAAAGCCCAAAAATAAATTTTCTAATCTATGTGAAGGTGTTGCTTCACAAAAATCATGAAGTTCTTTTTAACTTTAATTGTAAAAATGCGGTGACTATCCTAGGATTGATAGATTTGCTTTAAGAAAAAACAAGAAAGTGACTAGCCTAGATTGATTAATTTTATTCCAACTTTGAAATGACTATCCTAGATTGATTAATTTTAGAAAAAATTTGAAGTGACTACCATAGATTGATCAATTTTATCTCAACTGTGAAAAGTAAATAAAATATGGCCGCAGAAGCATCGGATCTAGACTATTTTTACAAGAGCGCTAGAATATGGCACCGAAGCGCTAGAATAGTTACCTGAGGCGCTAAAACCCGAAAGTGCCGAAATAGTGTACCGAAGCGCCGAAATTTGTCTTGGAAGCGCTAAATCACCGAAGTGCCGAAACAGTGTACCGAAGCGAATTTTGCCTTAGAAGTGTAAAATACCTGAGGTGCTAAAATAGTTACCGGAAGTGCCGAAACTCTAAAAGCGCTAGAACAGGGACCGGGAGTGCCGAAACTTTTAACAAAAGCGCTAAAATAAATCACGCTGTAAACCTGTGTAACACTTTCCAAAAAAATTGTAATTTTGATAAAAATGGGGTTAATGCCCCACGGTGAGCACCAAATTTTAAGTGTGGAATGAGGTAAATAATATAAATACACTTCTTAATACGACATTATATCAATGATTAAACAAATTGAATCAATTCAACAAAGTAATCAATTGAAAGCATCCTATTGCTCTCTATCCTCAAAGATTTATTAAATCCTACTTTGCTCTCAGATTGTGTAAGCATATAAGATTGTTAAAATGACTATCTGAAGAACGAGATGATGATAATATAATGCTAAATGATAAATCAATTAAACTAGCATGATATTGATGTGAAACAGATAAATGTAGCTCCAAGAGGCAACCATTGTTGTGAAGCTTTATTGTTGAATTGCTTGAATGTTGATACTTGATACTTGATGTCTGGATTCCTACAGAGTAATAGTGCAAAAGCTTGATTATCTGGATCCTCTTTCTTGGTTGAATGAGGCTTTATTTATAGATTTCCTAGTTGTAGAAATGCATAGGGAAAGCTTTGAGAGGCTTGGATTCAATCTGGAAAATTGAATGGTGAGAGATTGAAGAGATTGAGAGAAAGAGGGAGGTTGTCTCTACCCATGAAAACACTAGGCAAGAGAAGAGGAAGGATTGATGGAGGAGGATTGAGAGATCAATTTCCAAATTTGTCTCCAATTTGTCTCCAAAACTTCCCGTGAAGTTTCAAAGCATTAATTGTGACAAATTTAGACATAGATTAGACATAGGAAATCTAATTCATTTTTGAGGAAATGTAGATTGGAATATTCCTTTATGCATAATTCAAATATTTTGATTTATTTAAATTAGGAAAGGGAGATAAATAATTTAATAAAACAAACTATAGGATAGTTGTTTATTAAATTAATCAGAGGAATATGGTAATCAATAAATAAAGTGTTTTGTCTTTATTTAATTAATTCGAGAATGATGTGATAGATTGAAATAGGGATTTGATAATTAAATCGAACAAAGTATTTAATTTTGTTTATTTAATTAAGATGAATTTGAATGTGAACTATATTAAATAAATATTTTTATTTATTTAAACAGTAGAGGAAATTAGGATAATTAATCAAATAATGTGTATTTAATTAATCAGATGCTCTAGACCAATTTTAGGTGTATACAGTAATTGACCATGATGATCTACCTAATGTTTGCTGATCCTCAAAATGAACTCAAAAATAATTACTTACAATGCAACTTTTCACATTTTCCTGGGTTATCTTGATAGAAAAAAATACTAATTTTGCTTCTACAAAGATGAAACAATTAATGTACATGTTTTTGTCTTTTAGATTAGCAAGAAAATTCTTAACTTGTCCACCCAGCTATAGGTAGGAAATTAGGTTTGATGGGTTCAAAGACATCTTCAAGGAAGTTCCCTCTTACCTATAATGGGTTCTCAAGAATTTTGTATAAATTAACAAATCACAGTATAATATGGTGAATATATTTGGGCATTGCAATCATTTTTTTGTGACTGAATGATGCAGAGACATTTTAATCACACCAAGGATGGTGGAAAAATTGAAGGAGTTTGTAAGGGATGACATAACTTTGAAAAAATTGGGCTTGCTATAAAATATAAGTGCATGGGTTTAATTCAAAGTATAATCAGTTATCCTCAAGGTTGGCCTTTGAAAGAAGCTTTTGGAGCTTAACAAGTGGGATTTTCCAAGGTATAAGCATGTCATCAGTGAGGCTATGGATCTCTACAACATAAGATGAAAGCTACAAAATGATCTCCACTCACATCCCATAGAATTTGAAGGGGAAAACAGGGGTGGATCTAATGGCCCAACAGTGTGGAATACATTCCCTTAATACTAATACAATAGAGGAGAAGAGTAGAAAAAATTTCTAATAGCTTCTAAAACTACTGCGATGAATACATACAAAATAAATGAGATAGCAGAAAAGAGAAATCACAGATTGACACAAGATATACGTTGGAAAACCTTTTCAGGTAAAAACCCACCACCCAAAGTCAAGACAATTGTATTATAGTAATAAAAAAATTGCATACAATGTTTAGTCTTCTTTGATCAGCTCACAATAGCTTAGAGTTGTCTCTCACTATTACAATGTTCTCATTTCAAAACATATAGTTCGAAGAACCTCCAACAATTTTTTAAAATTTTCAACTTACATTCATTTGGTTGACATATACAATTTATTGTACTCGACTAATAAATTCATACAAGTATTCAATGTCATCAACCAATCAGTGACCACTAGGTTCATGAATCTCTCATCCAATCACACAACCAATCTGCCCATGTCGATCTCCCTACATTGAGCTACCCAGGCATTAACTATCATTACCCAAATCGAGTTATGTCCGCCACCCTGATTCGACCTACAATAACTATTGTTATGTCTTTGGCCTTTAGCCAATTATCACTCTGACACTGAGCCACGTGTTTGCATCCCATTCGACTACCACTTTTGACCCCGAGTCCAACTTGGTCAAAACTATCTTCGAGCTCGCCGAGCTCTCCAAGACTCTGTTGTTCGACCACTGAGTCCATGATCTCCTATTGCAGTATGGTGGTGAGTTCGTCTAAGATCACCCCGACCATACCGCTTTACCACTGTGCTCATTTCACCTATCCATGGTAAGGCGGTGAGCTCATGCAAGTTCACCTCGCCCCTTCGTTGTGCTCAACCAAAGCTTCCTTGTGCTACCGCCAACCACTTTATGTCTAACCATGGTAAGGAGTTGATCGATATGTGGGACTGATGGTGGTTAAACCGCCCTACCTCGAGGGTTGACAGGCCACCCTGCAGTAGAGTGGTGACGTCAGCTAGATGGCCGGCAGTCTTACCATAGCCACTATGATGAGCAAGCTCATCGTCCACGATTCTACAGTAACCACTAGAGCCACCATTGGTGGTCTCACCACAGACACCATGATGAGTGGACCTGCCACCCATGATACAATGGTAATAGTCAGCCAAACTGCAAGCAATCTCACTACGAACACTGCGGTGAGGACTCCTACCAATCGTGGTAAAGCGGTGACCGATGAGGCATGAAACAAACCATCTACTGCGACTAACATGGTGAGAAGACTCACCACACGTGGTAATTTGGTAGCTCCCAAGCCAACCACTACGGTACCTCTAGGGGAGAACCAAACCGCCATGGTAAAGCGGTAAACAAAACAAAATGAACATTTCACGCCAATTTTTTGTAATCAGAGGCTTAGAACTGGAAGTTGAGACATAAAATCTCAACAAAATTTGTACATGATGTAGATTTAACTTTTTATAATGCAATGAGATACAATCCTCCAAGCAATGTTTATCATGATATGGCAAAGAACCTACTTCAGTATTTCTATTCCCATAAGAATAGAAATTGCTAAGAGAATAAACTAGACCACACTTTGTGGGCATAAGGTTCTCAACATGAAAGAAAAATCCTTGAAATTTGTATGTGAACAACCAAATTCAAACATGAACTAGAAAGTTGAGGATAAAAATAAATTACATACTTCAGAGCAATCACAAGAGAAAGTAATTGTTGAGGAGAATGCGGACTTTGTAGATTTTTATCATCCCAACTATTGGACATATTATGATAGTATCGTGGATCTAGGCACTGAGTTCAAAGCTACCAGATATTGGCATTCACTGCCTAGAGAATTTGCAGATGAAGTGGATTTGACAATTCAGAATGCATTAAAGCATGACCCTTCTAATGAGTATCATACCATGGATGAGAATGAGCTTGAATATTTTCAAATCCAATGGAAAACCTTTCTTTCAAGGGTAGATAAAGGCATGAAGGAAGAGTCTAAGAAAAATAATAGGAATTTTTTCATGATCCTTGAAATATAGTGGATATGTTGATGTTTATTTCTCATTTTAACATGATTGTTTGGCTGGTATCTACACTGCTTTCTCTTTAAGCCTATTATAGACACTTGAAACTATTTGTAATTTTTTGTTTTCATCTTAATTTAATTATCTTCCTTCCAATAACAACAATTAATTGATTCAAATTCAAGAGAGAACGAATTTTCAGTAACTTTTTTATCATTAACATTATGTATTGGTAAAAATTCATTGGTGTTATCCATAAAGGCTTAAAAAGTCACTACCTTTGTAATTAAGACTTTAATTAAAATAAAAAAAATTAGGAACTAAAATATTTTATTTGTATGCATACAAGTAAATTAGTGATGTTCCTTAAATAATATTTTTTAAGAATCCAAATATTTTATTTGTATGCATAAAATTCAATCAATCTTTTTCTTAAAAGATGATGTCGTGAAGTTGAATTTTTATGTATTTTTTTGAAATAGCCACAAACAAATTTACAAGAGGTGGTTAGAGAGCAAGAAATTTTTTGTTTTATTTATTATTCATAATTATAATAGTGTATTTTGTGTTTTAACAAGTCTACACATGGCATATTCTTATTGTAGTGTAGAGAAATGTATCCCTTTACATTTCTTACTTGTTTTGGCACTCCTAATTAAATTGGACTTAATAATGCCTTAATTTAGTGTTGTTAAATGCACCTCTTTATATTTTCACACTTATTTGGGCCCTCTTAATTAGTTGAACTTAATTATTCCTTAATTGGCCCTATAATTCATTTACAAGACCATTAAATTAAATTTTTTGAAGGGGGAACTTGACATTAATGAATGCCTAAATATAACACTTTACATTGAGCAATGTGTGTCCTAGGTTTATGGACCTGGGACCCATTCGCCCATGGGCGAATGGGTCCTCCCGAAACCTTGACCTAAATTTAAATTATGTTTTTGGTAGTATTTTAACATATTTAATGCCAGCTTGTGATATTTGAATTTCGGGAAATTAAGGATACATACCTATAAATACAAGAATATTTCACTAAGTTTCACCTAGAATTTTTTATCCAAGCCATCTAGGATTTTATAAGTATTATTGGAGCATTTCAAGAGAAATTAAAGGGATTCAAAAGTAGATATATTAGAGTTTTATTGTAGCATTCAAGATCCAATCATCATGTCAAAGTCTTGCATCATGCGTTTTTTTAGAGCTAACATTGTGATGTAGGTTTCGTGATCAAATCAAGCATTCCAAGTATCATTTCTAGCAAGATTCAAGTGTCAAGATCCACATCCAATTCAACCATTTCATGCAAGTTGTAGACCTTCATTCAAAGACTTACCTAAGGTTTTTTTGAGTGGTAACATAGCTTTGTTTATTCATCATTCCCTCTTTCATGCTTTTATTAATTTCAAGGTTTGATTACCAAAATGGGGTTTGACCGAGGCAAACCCCCATTCACCAAAAAAAATAAAAATATCCCTCTTATCTTGTGTTTGTAGATCTAGGTGGAAGAAACCTTGAAGACATCTTCAAGAGAAAATTTGAAGAAGTTGACAAAGTTGGAAAATTTGTCACCTTTGTTAGCATCTCATAGAAACTCATCTACACAAGATATTTTTGACATTCAACACTGGCACCTAGAAAATTTGGAAGCTTTACATCTATATTAGAGCCTCCTAAAAGTTCTAGAAAAACCCTAACAATGGACCTATTCACCCATGGGTGAATGAGTCCCAATTAGCCTTTGAAAACTCACTTTAGGTGATTGGTAAACACATTTCTACCCTTACTAGATCTAAAATTTTGATTTTTGGTTCTACTTATTTTGAGTTTAATATTACCATTTCAAGTTTAAATTGGCACATTTTAGTTCATTTTCTATTTTTTAGTTTTTCTCCCAAAAGTGTCTAGTGAACCCAACCCCCGTCCTAGCACAAAAAGGAAATCTTGTAGATTCTCACAAAGGTTTTTTATTCAATTCTTTGTGAGGATCTTAATTCCTAATGAAACAAAGGAAAATAATTCCCTAACTGGTTCATCAATCCATTTTGGCTAACCACACACCTATTTTTCAATGTTTCACTTACCTGAAGATTTTGAATTATTTTTTTATATTTCAATTATGATCTTGTAAAAGTTCATTGGTGTTATTGTAAGGTTATTAGGAACACAAAAATATTATATAGTTAGTATGTTTTAATTAAAATAAAACTAGTTAAAAAAATTAAAATATTTTATATATGTACATGCATAGAAGTCAATCAATGGTGTTGCTTTTAAAATATGATGTTAAGTTGAATCATTGTGTAATTTTTTGAAATAGTAACCAATGGTTTACAAGAGGTGGTTGGAGACCAAGAAATTATGTTACCTATTATTTATAATTACACCCATGAGATTTGTATACCCCTACCCTAGTCCATTATGTTTTGGGTCCACTTTGATTACAGTGTCCTTTTTTCCTTAACAAGCCTATGTGTGCCATATTCTCCTAAAATTTGACTTATAATATTATCTAGACATTTTCTCATCATCACTCATCTCCAATATTCTATCATAATCCCTATATTTCTCATTCTACGTATCATTTTAGAATTACGAGTATGAAATTGACCTAGATCATTTCCATAATTGTAAACTTGAACCTTAAAATTTTAACATTTAAAATTTAAATAAAAAATTGTATATATTTTCACTAGTCATTGTGATCCAAACTAGTGCATATTGTTGGAAGAATGAAGAATAAAATATCATTATGTAGCTTTTGTGCTGTCATTTATATTTATGTCACCATGCTATATGAGTTGCAACTGCAAGTTTAAGTTCAAGGTTGATTGGGTATTCTAAACCGGTATGCAAGTATTATCCTTCAGTATTTTGGTCCGCAATCATTTGTCGATGAATATATTTCATTACAGTTTTTGGAGATGGTTCTTGGTTGCCAAAAGATTGTAGATTCAGAATTTTAGATGTACAGGTGCTCATATGGCAAGTTGGCATTCTTCTATTGCTATATTTTTTCTATTAAGTCTATCTCTAGCCGACCTAATGTATATTTGATGGTATAATGAAATAATTTTGTATTGTGGATGTATGTGTGACATATCTTAGGTCCATGCCAACATGTTGTAGAATGCTACATGCTTGAATTGTTTTTGGAAAGATTTTGTACATACTTAAAGCTGACAATTATCTTTTTGGTGAATAAGGGTTGCATCTAATTAGGCTGACCTAATTGATGTTTGTGGATGAATCAGATATATATATTGGATAGCTTTGAGATTGAGGAACTGTGGTATGAAGCGAAGTGTGAAAAGATAGAAAAGTATGTGAATATGATCAAGTGTGTAAAGTTAGTTTACTAAGCATCAAATTAACTAAATCAACACTTGTTAGGTGTAACTTTATCAATTCATATTCTAGTTTTAAGCCATTTTGTTACTGTATCTTTTGTAGGTAGTGAACCTTCTATTTTGGACAGTGAGTTTTGGTAGTGAGCCTCCATTTTGGATAGTGAGTCCTGACAGTGAGCCACCCTTTGTAATATCTTATAACTAGTTATACTATATTGTGAGCTAATCATCACCATGGTTTTTCCCATTTTGGGTTTTCCACGTAAAATTCTTGGTGTTCATGTGTGGTGTGCTTTTATGTTCTATTAATTCTCTTGCTCATTTTTATTGTTATATGCATTGGAGTAATTGGATGGTGTTTGTTCAGTAAGTTAAAGAAGATAATGATTCACCCCACCTCTCAGTATCTTGGGTATTCAAAAATTGGTATTAGAGATTGGTTCCTCTGGAGAAGCCGAATAACTTGAGGAAGATCTTGAAGATTGGAAAAATGGATGATAAAGAAGAACTCAAGACAACTCTTGATGATCTTGAAAAAGATGGAAGTGAAAATAGAGATTTGAAAGAAAATCTTGATGAGGCAAATGAATGCATCTTGAAATTCAAAGAAAGACATAGAGATGTGAGTGAGCAATTAAAACAAGAAAATGAAGAGATCACCAGATTGAAGGTGCAAGTGGAGGAAAATAAGAGAATTGAAGATTGTCTGAATATAGTGTTGCAAATAAAGATAGATGAATGCATAAGGCTTGAACAAGAAGTGGTAAACGTGAAAGAATATCTTGAAAAATAAAAAATCTATGAAGATAAGTTCAAGACAAGCTCCACCAAGCTTGATGAGTTGATTTTAGGAAAAAAACCAACTAAAGACAAAGGTGGTTTAGGAATGGAAATAACTGAAATTTCTCAGGTTGTGCAGACCCCAGATGCACTAGATAATCAAAAGACTCAAGGTAATCGAAAACAGACAAGAAATTCAAGAAACTTTGCTAGAAGATCGCCTATCAGACAACCAAATGCTCAAAGGTATCCATCCTTCAATGGTGTTTATTTTTCATGCAATAAATTTTGTCATAGGGAAAAAAAGTGCAGAACTAGAATAAATTAGTCAACTAGTCCCTTCTCCAGACATTGTTTTGCATGCAAGAAAGTTGGACATAGAGCTAGTGAATGAAGAAATCATATGATGAATTGGTTCAATGGAGGTAGAATGAATCAATCCTTTTTTGGCTATTATTATACATGTAATAAGTTTGGAAACAAAGAAAATAAGTACAGATCAAAGGTTAATGGAGATCAAAAAAATCAAAAAAATGTTGTTTGCTACAACTGCAATAAACCTAGACACATTTCAAGAGTATGCGTATGTTCCCCCATCTGATGCAGGAAATTCCTTTGAGAATTAGACCCATCATGGTCTTAGGGGGAGCTTTAAGATAAATTTTTTTCAATCCCCTAAATATTTGGTGTGTTAGTCTTTGAAACAAAGTATGTTGTAAATAATGGATAAAAAAAGGCTATGCAAAAGGAACCGGAAGAAAATGTGCAGGCATGATCATTTGCGGACTAAATTAAGGTTTTTTCTATGCAATGGAGGTTTTTTATCAGCTTTTTGAAATCTACCACATTTAATATGATTTAAGGTAGATTTTTAGTTTATAAAGTAGATTTGAAAAGTTTTTTTAATCACTTGTGCATTTGAAGAAAGCGAAGAGCGATTTGGAGAAATCTTGAGGCACTTTGAAGTGTGAGTCGACCAAACCATAGTTCTAGTTTTTTCGTGAAGTAAAAAGGTATTTTACTCTTTTGTGATGTTGTGGGCTTGTGTGAATCATATTTTTAAAATAGAATGCATGACAAGTTATTTTGGACTGACATACCTCATCTTATAACTAAGGAAGTGATTAAGGAAGTTACCGGACTCTGTGACACTGAACTAGTACTAGTGTTGAAGCCTATGAAGATTGAAGTGGTGATGGAACTCATCGGAGCTAAATTTGATAGAAGGGATCTTGCAACGAAGCCTATTACCAATGTTTTTGTGAATTATGCAGCTATAATGATCGGACACAAGATCTACTTCACAAATAGAGAAAATTCAGTTTCTTCTACAATAATTTACATCGGTTATGACATGGAAGGTAATGGTGTTGATTATGATTTGTGTGAACCTCTCTGGTAGTAATTATTTGACAATATATGACCAAGGATAAGAAATATGCTTTTAAATTTGGCTCCCTAATTGTATGTATGTTGTTCTACTTTCTTAAAAGACTTCCCAGAAGAGATGACGCGATCATTTGGAACCCATCCAAACTAGTGGCACATTAAATTTTTGACTGCATGCATAGTTTGGGTAATTTGAAGAGTTAATATAATAATCTAACAACATTCTTTGTTGTGTTCAAAAGGAACATGAATGAAAGAGAAAGGATTCCAAAGAAATTTGTTGAGAAATATAAGAATGATATCATCTTTCATGTCTCCTCTGATGTGTGCATGATTGAATTTGTTGAACCCCGGACTGTATGAATTCAAACTTTGGCATATTAAATTATAAAGGATGAAGCCGAAGGCTATGTACAAGTTTTGTTGGAAATTTGAAAGATACTAGTGAACCTAGAATTGACACTTATGCAAAAAAATCTATGGAAGTTCACTTGGAGCATAAGAAGCCTACAATAAGAAAGAAGGTAGATGAAATGAATATAAATTTTATCTTCACTAATGAGAATATTACACAAGGTAGAGCCTTGGGAGAGCAAAATACATGAGAATTATCAAGTCTAAGGAGATCTGGTGGGACTGGTCCTTCAAAACTAGCTTCTAGCCTTGCAACTATAAAGGTAGAGTCCAATGCTCCTGATAGAGGCAAAGGCCTAGCTCCTTCTAGACCTATTATAAGATATAGGAAAAGGAAAGAGGCCCTTCTGGTGGCACCATTCAAAAAGGGTAGAAAAGAAAAGGCTACAATGGAAAAGAACCTTAGCATCATTGAAGAACAAGAGGAAGATGAGGAAGACCCTGTAGAGGAAGCAAAACAAGAATTTTGTGTTCATGTGCACACCAAACCATACCCAAAGAAGGAAAAGATGTCAGAAGAGGCATACTTGGACTAGGAAGAACAAAAATCCTCATTAGTAAGACCTGGTTCCCCTCTTATATTAGAGGCATTGGCTAATAACCTAGTTATTTTTGAAGATATTTTGTAGCCTACAGTATAAATTTATTATCAAGTAAGTAGAGAGGATAGAAAAACATTAATTTTGGCTATAATTCAATAAGTTATCACTTTGGAAGTCAGTTTGGATTATTTCAAGAACAATGTGCTTGGAAGATTATGGGAAGCCTTGATGAAAAGAAGATCAGAGGTTGTTGAACTAGAAGAGAAGATAAGAAATGAGGCATTTGAGGAGATTGTATCCTCTTTGACCACATATGATCTGGAAAACTTGAAAAACATATGTTCAAAGATGTTCCAGATGAAGAAATAATTTGATGACAAGAGAAAAAAAGTAGATAAAGAAAATAAGGAAAGAACCTGCAAAATCTATTAGGGGTATGGATGAGAAATATAGAATTGTTGGTGCATTCCCATCTATTTTTGCATCTAAGCCAGGAGAAGAAGCTTATGTAGAGGTTAAGGAATACACTACTTCTAGTATAGGTGATACAGTCATTCCTCTGGAAAGAAATGATGCAGGTAGACATTCCTCTAGAAAGAAATGATTCAGGCATCCCTCTAGATATAGGGGTTACAAATGATCCTCTGGAAATAGAACAACAAAATGAGGAACATGTTGAATCAGAAAAGCATGATGTTGTCCTTCTAGAGCATATTGAAGAAGAAAATGATAAAGATGAAGGTGAAAGGGATGAAGCAGAAAGAGATAAAGATGAAAAATAGATGGAAAAGGAGAAGAAGGGAAAATAGAGGAATAAGAAAAGGTAGAAGAAAATGAAGAAGGAAATGTAGAGGAAGAAGAAAGAAATGGGGATTCTACCAGGAAGAATGAAGAAGATCAAAGTAATTTTGTAGAATCTCAAAGGCTCCTCGAAGAATCCTCCTCTGGTGATGATATTTTGAAAGGCTTATTATCCAAGAAGATTGGGTTCCAATTGGTAATTCCTTAGAAACTTCTACAACTCCCCATGATTCAAGGAAGTGTGGATCTGGATAAGATTTCTCCTATTGATAAATTAGTGTTAGGGAATGCATTGCATGCATTTGGAAGAAGATAGATTTAAGAAACACATCAGAAGGAGATAGAGCTTATTGATGATGGCATCAAAGCTTTGTAGGAGGCCACCCCTGGTACATCAATGGATACTTCTCTCACTCTAGTAGAAAATATGAAACTTATATTGGACTCCTTTAAGGTGTATGCCTCTAGACTTGGTGAGAAGACAAGGAAAAAGGTTGAAGAGAAATTAGCAGCGAAACTTAGGATTTTGGTACCTCATGACAACTGTGCTCTGGCACACACCAATGTTGAAAAGAATCTAGAAGTTATGCAGGCTTGTGTGTCTGAAGAAAATATTGTCTTTTCTTACCACATTAAGTGGTCGAATGTCACTTAGAATATCAAGGATCTCATGGACTCCATTGATTCCCAGTTGAATGATGTTTCCAATACATATAGTGCATCTAAGGACAAAGATAGGTAAACTTAGAATGTTATCTCTGCTCACATAGAAAAATTCCTTATTCTAAAAAAACAAAAGGAGGATATCATCAAAATATTTGGTCTGCTAGGTGACCTTATGAAAATGGAGTACACTTCAGTTTCCAATGTTTTGGTGAATGCAAAAAAATTAGAGAAGATCAATCTGACTCTTGGTAATCTGGATGATGCAGAAAAAAGTCTAAAGGAACTAGAATCTTTGAACAGGATGTTGATATTTGCTAAGAATATTTGGGAGGATGGTAAGGCTGCATGGCAAGGTATTCTTAAGGAGCTTCAAAGCTCACCTTCCTTTGGGTAACATTTTTTTTCAAGTTTACACATTTTTGAGACAAAATCCTAAGGGGGAGTTAAGAATTATGATTATTTTGATCATACAATGTTCTGGACCATCCTTGTATATATATGTATATTCAAATTTTTGGACCATCCTTTGTCCTTGATGTCAAAGGGGGAGAGAAAAGGGAGAGAATGTTATGGAGAGAAAAGGGAAGAGTATTGTACATAGGAGGTTTCTAAATTATTTTGGCATATGTTTCCATTAATGAAAAAAGGGGAGATTATTGGAAGAATGAAGAAGAACATATCATTATGCATATTTTGTGTTGTCATTGATGTCGCCATGTTATATGAGTTGCAACTACAAGTTTAAGTTCAAGGTTGATCCGGTATTATCCTTTAGTATTTTGGTTTGCAATCCTTTTTCAATGAATATCTTTCATTAAACTTTTTGGAGATGGTTCTTGGTTGCCTAAATATTGTAGATTCATAATTTCAGATGTACAGGTGCTTGTATAGCAATTTGGCATCATTCTCTTGCTATATTTTTTCTTTTAGGTCTATCTTTGGTTGACCTAATGTATAGTTGATGGTATAATGAATTAATCTTGTATTTCAGATGTATCTATGACCTATCTTAGGTCCATGCTGACATTTTTTAGCATGCTACATGCTTGAATTGTTTTTGGAAATATTTTGTACATGCTTGAAGCCGACAGTTATATTTTTGGTGAATAAGGGTTGCATCTAATTTGGCTGACCTAATTGATGTTTGCTACTGAATCAAATATTTATATATATATATATATATATTGGATAGCTTTGATATTCAGGCAGTGTGGTATGAATTAAAGTGTGTGAAGATAGACAAGTATGAAAAGATGATGAAGTGTGTAAAGTTAGTTTACTGAGAATCAAAGGAATTGAATCAACACTTGTTCAGTGTAACTTTATCAGATCTGTAGACATGCAAAACTCACATCATATTTAATCATATTTGTGTATCAAATAAATCAAGTTTATTTGATCTCCTAAGGTTATTACACTTAATTAAATAAATCAAATTATTTAATTAATCTCCTAAAGCTCTTCCATTTAATTAAATAAACCCAAATGTTTAGTTAAATCTCTAAATGATCATTTTTCCTCTCATTTGATTTAAACAAATCTAAAAATCTAAATCAAGTGTCACATCACCTAATCATCATCTTAATTAATCAAATCCATGATTAAAACTAAGCCTAACCCATGTCCCATCCTCTAGCTTTTCCCACTTGCACAATAAATCATTTATTTTGATTTATTAAAAGCTTTATTCTCCTCACAAAGCATATTCCCAAGGAATATGCCCTCATTAACTCCCTTTGTTTGACTATTCTCTCCAAAAAAAATCCCCCCCCCCCAAAGCTCTTAACCATATGCATTTAATGCTATTCTCAAATTTCAAATTGGCACATTGACCAAAATGTGCACAACCCTCATCCTCTCACATCTTGACAAGTGGAATCTTGTCATTGGCTCATGAATGATCCCACGTTCATCCAAATCCCTCAATCTTCCAACCTTGAATCTATAAAAGGAAAGCATTTCAACACAACACAAAGCTACAACACAAATTTATGCACAATCTTTGTATTGTCATTAACACACTTGTATCTTGGCAATCTTGCTTATCAGAGGGTGGGAAAGGGCTTTATTTCGACATCATGAGGAGCACCACTCCCACTATGGAATAGAGCTTTCTCTTTTTTTTCATGCTTTCAATTAGTTGTTTGCTTCTATATTACTTGTTTGCATAGGTAGTATGAGTGAATATTTCATAGGAATGTTGGATTTTCTTGTTTCAAACTGGCTAACAATCTAATGGTGGTCATTGTTTGAAACAATTTGTAGATTTAGCATCTACATTATGGTGCTAGAAGGAGGGCATGAATGGTTTTCTCACATCTGTTTCAGCATGATCCTATTTTTTCTCAATATTCTCCATGAGTGAGATGATTTTAAGCTACACTTAACTTTGATAATAAGGTCAATCACAACAACCTTCTTAGATTTTGAGAAGCATGCCTTTTTGTAAATACATACTATATATTTGTTTTCTTTTAATTTTAAGTAGCATTCCATATTTAGAGGCATTTTAGAATCATCAGTTTTACTAAATTTTGTGTTGCCTAAATTTTATTCATGCATATATTTAGCCTCTACTTTTTTGTTAGGCTTCGTTCTACTTTGAGGTAAAAATTTTCTTCATTGAGATAAATTCATGATCGACATTTTAAAGTAGTTATGAGAAAGATGCACTATCTTTTAAATAAATCACACAATTTTCTTTTACTGACCTTATTTTATGGAAAAAATGCTTTGTTTGATTGAACTTAAAGGATCATTGCTTAGCATACACATCACCTAGTTTTGGTCAGGAAAAAGTATTTGGCTTTTACACTTTCTTCATCCACTATTTATCAATTTGGAAATTGTAGTTGCCTTTTCTTGAAGTTAGGTGAATTGTAATAAAAATGCCTGATATCACATGTGTGCCTCTAGCTAGATTGCGGCTTCATTAACTTCAAGTTGTTTAAAAAGTCAAGGGGGTTGTCTAGATTTGAAATTATCTTTACGAGTAACTACTGGAAACATATTTTGTCAAATCCAAATTAAATGATTTGTCATTAGATCTCGTATCATACCTACTAATCACAAGTGTGATGCTAAAGATAAGTGTGTTTCCAAGTGTGCTAGACTTAAATAAAAGAACATCATGTGAATGAGAGGCTTCATAAAACTAGGATATTATGTGAAAAAGCGACTTTTCCCCTTGTAAATCTCCCATTAAAATTTGCAATTATTATCACAAATTCATCTGCCTGTTCTTCCCTTATAATGTCCCAGATGTTTCTATTATTATTCATCACAATTGTGTCTTCTTTTCAAAATTTAAGAGATCTAGGTTTTAGATTCGAGATTGGAAATTTTAGATTTTATTGAACACTTCGAGCTAGAGTTAGGGGTTCGTTCTAAAAATACTACTCATTCATTGGAACATAAGGATTAAAATCAGCTGGGTGCAATCAAATATCATCTGACATATTTATTTCTTGTTGGAATAATGTTACAATCAGGTGGAAGAAGAGTAAGTTACGCTAGCATCTTCTTTATTCTTGTTGAGCCTTATTAAATGTTCTTTACTTTTAGCAGGGCCTTCAAACTTTAAAAAAAAAAATCTTTGTAGAAAACATTATCAGTAGCACATAGGTTCATTAGTTAATGGATGTAGTTTTCTAACACGCATATTCAATAACACATATGGCTTGTTAACACACTGGTTCACTAACACATGTAGTTTGATAACACACAGGTTCACTAACACATTCCAATTCATTCACACATACCATCTACATCTTTGACTAGATATTAGTGAGAACTTATACATCATTGTTTAGTCATTTAATTTACAAGAGTCACAACATGTTTCTGCTTAAATTCTTAATAGTTTATTAATTTGTTGTTTTATGGATCATAGTTAATCCTCTGTTGTTTATCTTTAACTAATTATCTTTGCAAGATCACTTCCTTTTGATTTATTCACCTTTATTTCTAAAAAGAAGTGATCAAGGACTTAATACAACTCCAATCTCATTACTAAACATTGTTAGTTTATTGCCACTTTTCGATGGGAGCAAAATGTTTTATGTATTGGTTAGAGTATTTTTCTAAGAATTTGTCTATGCTTTTAGAGGGGTTGTATGCAAGTTGAGGATTGGTTTCCAAAATATTGCTTGCATGTTTTTTTATTTCATTTCTTCCTATGGAGATGATTTATATCAGTCTTCAATGATTGTATTTTCATTACTGTTCATTCTCTCAGAAGGGCGTCATCATTCATGTTGGGTATTGAGTTGTTTATTGTTGGTAGGGCTACCATCAGGAATATTGTGGCATATAATAAATATGAACAAGAATATCATCAAGCCCTTATTTTTTATTGTTGCCTCTTAACCAAATGCAAACACAGTCTATGGGAATCATGATTAATTGAGGGAGTTCATCGGTGATTGGTGGATACGTGGAGTCAAAGTCATTAAAGTTGACAAGACATCCTACAACATTTAGTGTATCAAATATCCAATTAATGTTGATGTAGTAGATAGGGATAGTGATGTCTTTATTTTTGTTCATGAAAACTTAAAAATTTGGTCGATCATTTACTCTGACCCTTATTGTGCAGATCATTAGCTGACGTGCAATCCTTCTTGAGAATCAATTACTGCAAAAGGCTTTGCATTTAATTTTTTTTGCACTAAAATGAATATAATTCACAACACAAAAATTTACCATAATGACAACTGTTATAAAGTATCATTAATTTGAAAGTGTCAAGTTTACATCGGTGGTATCAGAATTGGACATCAAAATTAAGCAAAAGGAAGAAGAGTGGAGTTAAAAGCAATTGGACATTAGACTTGAAAAAAACATTTTTTTATGCTTGTTAGGACTTCCATTTTTTGCTCTCATTTCAATTTTAAGCCAACTCATTTCATGTATTTTGGGCTTAAAATTAACCCTCAATTCAATATTTGTCAAATTTGGATTAAAATTGAACTTAGAAACTCACTAGATTTCGTGTGGGGCTAACAATTGAACAAGGAAACTTTCACATCTCATTTTGGTGCTTTAAAACGAATCAGAATCATTGCTTTGTGGACTAAAAATGAACAAGTGTTTCTTTGTTTTGGAACTTATTACTCAAAGTAATACCATCAAAAGTAAATATGTGCTTCTCTTGTGCCTCACGATGATCTTGAGAATCAAAATCCCTTTTGGTGATCTTAAGTTGAGTAAAGTGATTACCTCCACATTTTATTTTGGGATTAAAACTTATTGTGTGTGTTCTCCCTTTGTTTCTAAATGAAGGTTGATCGAACTACGGATATGTTTTCTCGCTTTTGTTTATCTTAGAGGGCCTACCTTGTGGGAAAAAGTACTCGCCCAAGGGAATGACCCAATCAGTAACACACTAAAGCCAAGTGTATTTCCAATTGGGATATAAAAATGGGTACTGGAACAAAGGCTAGTATCATGTAGTTGGTCCCAACGAGAAGGGTAGAAATGGCCTCTTTCCACATGGGTCAATTTCCACTAACAGAAAGTCTGAATTAAAACCCCTTGTTTAGAAAAGGCCAAAATCCTATCTATTTGTTGGTGCAAAAGGTCATGTCCTTTGAAGCCACCCCACATATACATGCAATTTTGTTCTAGAGATGAAAAGTATTCCATGGGATATTCATGGGTATTGATGCTTGGTTGACCCAAGAAGTGTGTGTCGTGGAAGGGATCCAGTGTGGTCAAGCATCTAATAATCTACACTAAATATGCGCAGCTAGATTTATCCAAGTGGGAACCCAAAAAATATTGTCTTTTCATCCTAGCATTGTGCATGTTATTGGAATCAAAAACACTTTTCTTGGATCCAAAATAGTGAAAAACAAAAATCCAATGAATCATCAGAATTTCAAATCCTTTGGAAGAACAAATACCTTGGAGGTGTCCACATGTTACTACTTGTCCCTAGGGGTTTTTATCTCTAGAAGGATTCTAAACATTTAGACATCTCAATTTGTTTCTCCCAAAGTCAACACTAGGAAATTTTTTCCCTAATTTCCTTGATTTCCACATAATGGACCTTGTGGGATGAAAATAAAGTGGTACATTAGACATTTAGTTTGAAACAAATCAAGAAAGTGTTTGTGGTAAAAATAACCAAACCTAAGCAAGATAACAGACAATTGAACCACACATGTGTTTGGTCTCTTTTGGGTCATATAGTTTTCATGCATAAATTGGTCTTTTGGTTGAATTACTCTTAGGGAAAAGCATGTTCTTCAATATCTTGGTCTAGTAAACAAGGCCTTTCTAGGTTCATTTAGGATAAAAAACATCACTCTCACACATCCGTCAACCATAGAAATCAAACATAATCTCATTAAGAAATCTTGGGAACTTTGAAAACATCACTTATGCTAGACTTCTAGGAAAAATAAACATCACCTTGTTTGACTTAGCACACTTAGTCAAATTATCAATCCTCTTGAGTGAATTTACCTCTAGGATAACACAACTTCCTAAGGTTTTCAAGTTCAAAATCACCTTGTTTGGCTTAACACACCTAGCCAAATTATCCTCTTATGTACAAGTTTACTCTAGGATAACACAAATTCCTAGGGTTGACAAGTTCATTATCATCTTGTTTGACTTAACAAATATAGTCAAATTATCCAATCCATTATCACCTTGTTTGACTTAACACACTTAGTCAAGCTATCCACAATCAAAATAAAATCAAGTCCTAAATTCTAGCATTGATCCAAAGTTCCTAAAATTTTAAACACCCATATCATTACCCCCTTTCATCTATCATCTTATCATTGGTCCTAAACACCTTGGGGGTCACTTTTTCAACAAGGTCAAAACACAAGAGGAGCATGGAATATAAACTTGATTCATACATCATGAGTAATCCAAGTCAACTAAACTATCCAATTCTCTCAATTCCAATTGATTTTCGAAACTTGTATTTATACAATACATACATGGGATCATTATCTCCTACAAACCTCAATGGTACAAAAAATGTGAGTTTTACCAATCTAAATTTTGGAACATCTTTTCCTATGGTAGATTTAAATAAATTTCAGAACTTAAAAATATATCAACCAAAATTTCAAGGCATGAGCTTTCTAAGAAACACCCCAATCATAAATCAAAACATCATAACAAATCCTCTTGTCTTGCCATCGATATTGCAACAATAGGTAGAAACCATTCAAACAACCCCAACAATAAACACAACATCTACCACCCCTCAAATATCTCAAAACGTGGTCTCCCAAGAACCAATCATATCAATCAAACCCCCCGCGACACAAACCTTAATTATCATTACAACCACTCCTTTCATCACAATGGTTAACACCATTCCCAATCCATCACCAAAACACAACATAGCCAATTCATTCAGCATCACGTTGCAAGCATCTCAACAAGCACAAGTTCAAGCTCAAGCCCAACACCAAGCTCAGCAGGCGCAAGTGCAAAATCAATAACAAGCACAATTAAAACAAGCATTTCAAAAAGGCCTACAATAGTATCAAGCGCAACATGAAGCCACCCAATTAATATCCCAACAACAACCTTTGTTGGCACAACAAAAACAAGACCAACACCAAACATTTTTGGAACAACAAAAAACATTATTGGCACAACAAATTTAGGCATGTCAACAAACCTTACTCCTACAATAGAGCTTGCAACAAACTCCCACCAAAATTGTTGAAAACAATGATCAAGATCTATTCATTGATGAGAACCTTGAAGATGTTTCCACCTTATCCGTTGATCAAATCAACATGCATCAAGAGCCTTTTTTTAGTCATGATCAAGACCCCTCGTCCAAAGATCTATTTCTAGGAGTATTGATTTTATTTGATCCTATTGACATAATCCAAGATCCATTCACCAATGATTATGTTGACAATGTCTCTACATCACCCAAAGAGTTAGAGGACATATCTCAATAATTTATTTCAAAGAATGATCAACATCTTCCATCAAGGTCTAGAAATGGTCCTTCCCAAGACATACTAACATCCCTTAACCTCATGATTACGAATAGTGAAGGAATCCTCAAATATCAATAAGATATTGAGCCACTACCCATTCCTAAGGACAATGTCCAAGAATCCCTTGTAGACAATCGACACTTTGAAATTTTCCCATGTCAAGAACTTGATCCAAAACATGTTGAAAGCAATTCTAGAATTAATCAAAATCAAGAATTTGTATCTCCAAGATACTACAATTATCTAATCGGCACTCTTCTATCTATACAAGATGTCACAAATGATAATCATATCCATATAACACATATTCCTCCATCTACCCATGAGATTATTTCTTTGGATGGACACGTATATGAACTTCATTCAAAAAAAGAGTCTCATACTCTTGACATCATTACCAAGGAACAAGAGTCTCCTACACTTAACATTTGTGCACAAGACCAAGATGTAGAAAAAATTGGAGACATAGCAAAAACAAATCATGAAGAAGGCTTCTACAAAAGTTGTGAATTAGAAACATCCTGTGGAAACCTAGCAGAAATAGATCATGAAGAAGGCCTCTACAAAATTTGTCAATCAAAAACATCATATGAAATAATATTAAGAAATAATAAGGAGGAAGAATTTTACAGTGAATCTCTAACATTGCTTGAAGAAGCATTAAAATTTGATATTTCACATGATCAAGCTAAAGATATCAATCAGGCATTCATCCCACATATGGAGGATCCTATCACTTATAAACTTGGATCACTTAACTTTCTTAGGGCAAGCTATCTCATCAATAAATAATTTTTCACTTTTGAAGATCCACCACAAAGCATAGAACGATTAGCACCTTGTTTCCAAGGTAAATCATATCCTATTGCAAATAAAATGTTTTAATAGATGAATTATCAAGGCAGAGGATTAGGCCTACATGAATAGGGTATCTTGGAACTAATACAGATGGTTGGCAATCCTAAGCATCAAGGTATTGGTTATTCATTACTAGGGGCAACTTCATCTCAAGCAAACATCAACATAGGGAGCATGAAGAATCCATATGATGAAACCAAGGTCAATATTGCAACCCGCCACATCACGAATCGCAAACCACCCATCACCCTATCCATGAATTAGGACCAAAATCAAAAGAAGGTTTTGAATAAAATCATGAAGAACATCATCAAAGAAAAAGAATTAGTAAATCATGAAGGACAAATCAAATGCATATGGATACCTAAGAATACAAAGAAAGACTATCCCTATCAAACTCCATCAGTCAAAGAAACTATGGGGAAAAATAAACAAGGGAAAAGTATCCATCAAAGATGTCCACAAAGGAAAAATATACCTCTCAAGTAATGAAAAAATTATATCAAGCTATTGGTCCTAATTCCATGCACACTTTCGTATCCATCCATCACTTCTCATCTTCCCAAGTTTGGACAATCAAATTTTCCAAACTATCAACCAATCCATATGTTATTCCTAAAAACAGTCCATCCACGCCTCCACGCAAGATATCCAGTTCTCACATTGACCATGTGGTGGAAATGACCCTTCATCATAAGGATTCAGAAGGCACTCTATCATGATATGCACACAAAGACAGATTTAACTCCGGTATCAGCAAAGCATAACAAATTTCTTAAAATTTCCTTTTAAGTGCATGTATCTTGGCAAAGCATATTTTTCAAGAAGGATATCGATGGCATATTATGACAAAAGGATCAATGTTAGCAGTACCTGATGATTCAAATTTAGCTTAAAATCTCTTAGAAAAAAAAATATATCAAAAAATATAAACATTAAAAAAAAATCAAAAAAATGATTGAAAACAGTAAAGAAAAAATCGTCCTCTAACGAAAACCACTTCAGTAGCACTTTGGACATGTACCGTTATAAAAACCTGTCAAACAGACTTCATGTGTAGAATTGAGCATCTGCATGTGCCATCTCAGGAGAAATAATCTTATCAGATCCATAATAAAGCTAGCATTCCAACCATATCATTCACTCATCCATGAACCATTTATCCAACCTATTGCCATCTATCTACCTTATCTTGATCTTGATGAAGTTTTAGTGCACACTTTACACTTGTTTATGGTAAACATCTTGACATGGTTTATTTTCATTGATCCCATCCTACCCAACGTTATCTGAGCCTTGAAGCATTATCCGAATGAGAATCCTTTGTTCGAACACCCTTATATTATCACAAGATAATTCATATCAATTCATCCAATAATCCATCCATGGCCATTCAAACAATGCTAAACATTGGGGGAAAATATTTGAATCTTGCTTTAGGAATAAATCTTGATCTATATCCTCTAACTTATGTGATGATCAGAACATTTGGAAAACGTAAAATCAAATTGGTCAAAAATTTGTGAGCACCAATTCAAATCACTAGCCCATGGCATATTTTGACAAGAATACATTCCTTATCAAGCTTTATCTTTCATCAAACATCAATCTGAACAACCAATATCAGTCGCATCTAATGTGTACTTCAGTATCACATCAAATAATCAAAAAAAATTTGTTCCAAATCAAGCTTCAAAATCTTGATCAATAAAATCTAGTCAATCCATCATCATCTTGGGATATCATTCCCAATCATCATGTTGTTGAACACTATCCTTGCATTTTTGTGTATCCTCAACAATGTTATCATCACAAATACATCAATCTAATCAATCAAATCCTAGCTTGGTTTTCAACAAAATACCAAAACAAAGCACTAATATCATCACATATCCAAATCATCAAAATCATGCAAAAATCCAAAAACATTCAGAAAATCATATCAAAATCCAAAACATCTCAAAAATTCAGAAAACATCAAAAAACATGTTAGCCAAACTACATCATCTCTAAGCTTTAATGTAGGCAAGATTGATCCTTGATCATCCCCCAAGACATTTTAGGTTAGTCCTTTAGGCTTCTGTAGCAATGGCAATCTTTTTTCCCATTTATTTCATATTTTAGGTCAGTCCTCTAGGCGTGTATCATAATGGCAATCCATTTTCCCATCTATTTCACATTTTAGGTCAATCCTTTAGGCATCTATCACAATGGAAATCTATTTGCACATATATTTAGGCATCAGTCGCAATGGCAATCCGTTTTCCCATCTACCTCATCAATAGTCAAGTTTTTTGTCAGTCCAAACTACATTGTCTCTAAGCTTAAACGTAGGAAAGGCTAATCCTTGACTGGTCCTTGAGACACAAAATCCAAACACATTCATAAATCTCAAAAATACCAAAAACATTGAAAAATCCAAAAATCAGGACAACCTCAAAACATTATCAAAAAATCAAAAACATCCAAATATTTGAAAAAACCCAAAATGGTGCACCTGTCTCATCGTGCTTTCACTCGCAATAAACTTCGCTCATAATAAATTAATTGTCATCTTCATCTTTTAGTGAAGCAATCAGAAGCAAGTCTAGAAGGTTCAAAAGTTAACACCTAATCGTCAAAGTCTCAAGTCTAGGTCAGTAAGATATCAAGTTGGTCAACTCAGAGTATCAATAGCTTATCATCCAATCAATCTCATTAAAACCCTGATCACAACATGTCCTAGGAATGTGACCTTCTGGCGATGGACATCAACATCGGGTATCACCCTAGTTTAGTCTTGGCTAGCGGTACAAAGAACATTAGCTTGTTTTTTTACTTTATCATTTTATTTTAGACTTATCTTATAGTTCTCATTCCAATGACTTCTCAATGATGTCTAGATAGAAATATTTAGAGAGAAAGGAATGGGGCAATGATCATTATCTTTTTTTCTGCTATGCTTGTTAGACGTTCTTGTAATATAACTTGGCAAATACTTTCTTTGTTAGGTCCATCCTAGCAAGGTTTCTATATGTCAAGTGTGAACAAGAAAACTCCTATCTGATTCTTGAGTCAAAGTCCATCACACTAGGCACAACGCCATTATGTTTCTTTATACGTTGATGCATCACACCTATGTGTGTTATCAAACATAAGGAAATTTATGATCTTTATTTCTCCCATCCTTGGATAAGCAATACATCATCATCATTCATCATCATATCTAATAAAGTATCAATGACTAATGGACTTGTTGGACTTTTTCATCTTCTTGGATTCAAGGTTTGATCCATCTCATTCTTCTATCACTTCATCAATGCATCCAACCTGCATCCACATTCTCATCCTGCATAATCATGTCATATCATCATAGAACAACATCATCCATCTCATCCAATCTCACATGCATTTAAAAATCATTTATGATGTTTAAAATAATATAGATTTTTTATTCTAAGCATCTTCCAAACATCTCATTTGCATCATCATTTAAGTTTTTTAACATAATATAGATTTGTTATTCTAAGCATCTTAAGAACATCTCATTTACATCATAATTATCGTATAGATCAGTTAGTCATAGCCATCCACACATCCATTTTTAACCTCTTTGTCATGAGATCAACCTCAAACCAAATCATTTTGCTCGATCTCTTAAGGGGGCAATGTACTAACGTACTTTTTCTGCTACGGCATCCAAAAAACTAGAATTATTTTTTATTTCGTTGTTAGCAGCATCATTCTTTGAACCAATGCAACAAGTACATTGCTTCAAAGAGGGGAAAAATTTAGACATGCAAAACTCACATCATATTTAATCATATTCACCTATCAAATAAATCTATTTTATTTGATCTCCTAAGGTTATCATACTTAATTAAATAAATTAAATTATTTAATTAATCTCCTAAAGCTCTTCCATTTAATTAAATAAACCCAAATGTTTAATAAAATCTCTAAATGATCATTTGTCCTCTCATTTGATTTAAACAAATCCAAAACTCTCAATCAAGTGTCACATCACCTAATCATCAGCTTAATTAATCAAATCCATGATTAGAACTAAGCTTAACCCATGTCCCATCCTCTAGCTTTTCCCACTTGCACAATAAATCATTTATTTTGATTTATTAAAAACTCTATTTTCCTCACAAAGCATATTCCCAAGGAATATGCCCTCATTAACTCCCTTTCTTTGACTAATTTTTCCAAACCAATTTCCCCTCCAAAGCTCTCAACAATATCCATTTAATGCAATTTTCAATTTTCAAATTGGCACATTCACCAAAATGTGCACAACCCTCATCCTCTCACATCTTGACAAGCAGCATATTTTCATTGGCTTATGAATGATCCCACATTCATCCAAATCCCTCAATATTACAACCTTGAATCTATACAAGAAAAGCATTTCAACACAACACATCTACAACACAAATTGATGCACAATCTTAGTGTTGGCATTAACACACTTGCACCTTGGCAATCTTGCTTATCAAGGGGTGGACAAGGGATTTATTTCCACATCATTAGAAGCACCACTCCCACTATGGAATAGAGTTTTCTCTTGTTTTTTATGCTTTCAATTATTTGTTTGGTTCTATATTTCTTGTTTTCATAGGTAGCATGAGTGAATATATTATAGGAATGTTGAATTTGTTCTTTCAAACTGGCTAGCAATCTAATGGTGGTCACTATTTGAAGCAATTTTCAGATTTAGCATCTACAAGTTCATATATATTCTAGTTGTAAGCCATTTTGTTACTATATCTTTTGTAGGCGGTGAGCCTTCCATTTTGGATTTTGAGTCCTGGCAGTGAGTCTCCATTTTGGATAGTGAGTATTGGTAGTGATCCACCCTTTGTAATATCTTATAATAGGTTAAAATATATTGTGAGCTAATCCTCATAATTATTTTTCCCATTTTGGGTTTTCCACATAAAAATTATGGTGTTCATGTATTGTGTGATTTTATGTTTTTTTAATGCTCTTGCTCATTTTAAATATTATATGCATTGGAGTAATTAGATGGTGTTTGTTCAATAAGTTAAAGAAGAGACTGATTCACCTCCCCTCTCAGTATATTGGGTATTCAACACATATTGTGTACCATATTGTTCTATTTTATTACACTCATTATTTATTTTCAATTAATACAATGATCACTAGGTGGTCACCTATGAATCATTAAAAAAGATCACATGATTACATCATCTATAATAATAGAGCATCCTAATTCCATCCCCATGTTGCACCATTATCTAAGGAATATGATGTAATGGCTTCTTATCATCAATTATTATTTCTAAGTTGTTGAATTCTTTTACCTAGGGGTTTCATTGAGGATAACAAGAAACTCGATTAGCAAGTTCTTGTAGACACCACCCACTTCAGATAGATTTTTTATATACACACAAAATAAGAACTCAACACCAATGTGAGAAAACAAATTGTAATATTTACCAAGATATTAAAACCTAGATACAGATTTTTATCTCAATATTTAGGAACTCCAACAAGAGATCTCATAAAGAAACCTAAAGAGTAAATCATGTCTAGCCAAGATATGTTTGTAATGTTGAAAAAGGGGTCCTTAGCCTTTTTCCTGCTTGTTTAGCTCCTCTTGAAGACTTTGGCTTAGTGTGGCCTTGATTTAGTGTTGTTATGTGGATAACACATTCACATTAGGTCTTGGGCCCCTGTGAACTAATGTATATTAATGATTCCTTTTAAAGGTGTTGTAACACACCTTCACACTTTTCTAGGATTTCTAAGCATAATTAACATTCTTTCAATCATAAATTCTCTTAACCTTTCCTTATTTAGTGTGTTGTAAAATTTTGTAACACACTTTCACATTCCTCTAGGATTTTCATTAATAATTGGGTACTCTTATACTTTAATTGGACCCTTTTTGCTTCCACAAGCCTTACTTTTATGTATTTTTTGAGGATAATCCCAACAAATGGCATTGAAAATATCAAAATCCAAAAAAAACCACCTTAAGTTCCTAAGGTGGGACTCATTCGCCACTCTCAGTGAATGAGTCCCCTTAGGTGGGACCCATTCACCCAAGGTGGCTAATGAGTCCCCTTTAATTGAAAAATCAAATTTAATTTAAATCTTTGGCAGGATTTTATTCTCCAAGATCCAAGGTCAGCTTGTAGTATTATAATTTTGGGAATTCTTGGATAATTTAGCATAAATAAAAGGTTATTTCTCTCATTTTTCCCCCAAGAATTCAAGTACTCATCCTTATATAAAATTGAGTTCACAAGAGAATTTGAGCAAGAACATTCAAGGAATCCAAAGGTAGATTATCAATCTTTCAAGAGAATTCTTCAAGAATCAATCATCATGTCAAAGATCACAATATTGATGTTTGTTATTATGCTCACAATTGTGATGTAGAGTTCATGATCCAAGAAATCTTTGCATTGAAGATCTATAAACATCAAGCAAGACTCAAGAACCACATCCATTGCAGCCATTTCAAGCATAATTGCGATACTTTCTTGCTAGGTTTTGGTGAGTTGCAACATCTCATTTTGTTCATTCATCATTCCCCTTTACATTTTCTTTCATTTCAAGGTTTAACTACCAACAAGGGGTTTGACCAAGGAAAACCACTATTCTCTAACCCCACGACCATTTTTCCCTCTCTTTGTATGTGATTTGCAGGTGTAAGTTGCAAATTTATCAAAGAGAAAGATTGGAAAAGTTTTCATCAATTTTTCAAAGGAAGTAAAATTATTCCAAGTTGTGAACAATCCTTGGAGGAGCTTGGAGAAGACCAATAGGCTGAATTTTGTAGTTTTGGACCTATATTTGAATCAAGAACAAAAAATTATCTTAAGAGCTACATGATCCAACTTTGAATATTTAGAAATACAGAAGTGGACTGCTTCACCACTATTTTTGAATGAGTCCCACTATACCTTTATGCTAGGGATTTTTGCAGATCTGAGTACCCATTTTCTTGAAACCTATTCCAACATAGTTTACCCAAAATTGGACCGATTCACCTAGCTTGGTATATGAGTCTCATTTGGATTTAATAGTGTGTTTTTCAGGATTTTAGGCCTCCATTTTTCCTTCTCCAGTTTCCTAGGTGCACATTTCCAATTTTATAGCTTTTTACTGCAATTTATCTGCATTTCTAGGTGATTTTTCATATCACATTGTGTTTTCTCATCACTCAATCCCCCTAGAACATCCCCTTTGCTATATTTCAATCTCCCTTGCATTTAAATCTCAATGATTTGTTCTTGAATGTAAAGGAGTGAAGATTGTTGCCCTAGGTCCTAAAACCCTAATGAAGCACACAATTTTTCACCATTACATTTTGGTGAACCTGCATTTAGAGAATCATAATTCTAATTTGGATTGAATTTACATCCTTGATTTATCTTGCATTAGCATTGAATTAGTTTTTTCATTTGTTAATTTGCATTCTAGGGTTTCATTTTTTTTGCATTAGTGAAAAGCTCATTTAGCTTGCATTATTTCACTTAATTCCATTGCCAATCATTAAAATTCTAAATTTCCATATTATATTTGCATCATAAAATCTAAAAATCATAAAATTCAATTCAAAAATTCTAAAAATTTCCAAAAATATCAATACTTGGACTCATTCACCACCTTGGGCAAATTAGTCCTTTTGTATATGTTTCACTACATTTTCTATCATTTACAATTCAAATTCTAGGCTTTTGTTTGGTTCTTCTACATTTCAATTTTACTCTCCAAAATTTTAGTTATAATCATTTCATTCTCATTAGTTTACATTGCATTTGCATTCATCCTATATTTAGTAGCCTTTTCATGAGTGGTTGGTATCCTATTGCTAATACCATAGTGAGAAGAAGTTCAAAACTCATGTCATCTCATGATAGCACAATCATTGTGATATTGGGTTATCTAGAGCTTCCACTCCTAGTATTGACACTAGTACACTAGGCATGAATAACACCCTTAGTAACTCTTTGCCTTCAAGTAGCATGCAAGTTGAACCAAAGAATGATAAAATTCCACAAGAATGCATAATTCACATCCATGAGGACCTAGTGAACTTACAACATCAAATTAGCCTTAAAAGCATTTCAACTAATGCAATTCCTACAATTGAAAATATTCATCGTATGCTTGAAACTCGAGATGGCCTTGACCTTGTGAAGAATAGAGTGAAAATATTTGGTAAGAATCTTCCCTCAACCACTAGTTCTCCTTTGCTCGCAGATAATGCTTCAAGCCAAGGAGGAACTCAAATTCCTCCTCCTGCAAAAATACTCTCAATCCCTACCTACACCCCTCCTCAAGTCACAACAATGCAACAGGTTACTAATGTGATTCCTTCCTTGGGTATTCCAGCTAGCATCCCTTGTTCCTATGTGTCATCACATGTTATAGCTCCTACTACCTTACCACCTATAATAATTCCATTCACTTGTCCCACAAACACATAAAATCTATCACCACTTTCACTTCCATCTCAAAACACAAGCAATGACCCTATCATACATCAACTTTTCCAAACCATGTCATCTCTTCAAAAAAATGTTTCCACCATCAACCAAAATAAAAATGGCCCACCCACATATTATGTCAAAATTAGTCGATTATCCTTAGAGATATTATAAACATCGATGCCATAAGGTGTAGAGATGCCTAGATTTTAGAAATATGGAGGGAAGGGAGATTCTTCTAACCATATTAATTCCTGCACTTCCCTATGTAGTGACTTTGTCAGTGATAATGAACTTTTGGAAAATCTCTTTCCTAGGACCTTAAAAGACACTTCCTTGGAGTGGTTCTCTTCTTTACCGAATAACTCGACCCATTTATTTGATGAACTGGTTGAGGAATTTATAAATAATTTCCAAGTGCAGATGACTCCTAAGATAACCTTGGCCAACTTGATGATATGCAAGAAAAAAGAGGATGAAAAGATAATTGACTTTATCTCCTAATATCAATCACTTTATTCTCAAGTCGATGTTGATATCCCTGATCCACACCTTTAAAATATTTTTATAGAAAACTTAAAAAACAAAAACCAAGACAAGTTGATAATGATGAAATTCCCATCCTTCATGCACTTGTGCACTTCCCTCCATGATTACCAAAATTCGGTTTGTAGTCACGATGTAGATTCAACTTCTATCCGAAGTGAGAGATCCGAGCCTATGCACTAAAATAATTCCCAACCCATTAGAAAAAAAAAAAAAAGGCTTCCTTCAATTTAACCCTCCTCAAAAACCAACACAAAATGTCCTTAACCAAGTTGTTGTTGTCAAAGCCACAATTCCCTTTAGCTATGGAGATCCAAAGAGATAATTCACTCCCATACTCAAGACCCTTCATAATACCATGTCCCAACTTCTAGACCAACAAATGATTGTCCTTACCTCCCCTCAGACAACTTGACCCTAATAATCCTTTGTCTTTGAGCTTTAAATCAAATGCTTATTTCCACTATCATTGAAAAAATGGACATGGCACGAAACATTGCAATCATATTAAAAATCTTGTGCAAGACCTCATTGATTTTGTTTGTCTATCCATTGTAGGTACTAGTGATCAAGGCAATAAGTCTATTTCCCCTTTGAACCAAAATTTGAAAATCTTGACAAATCCCATGCCAAAACATAATATTTCATTTGTCAAAGCTAGTGACATGCCTAAGAATGATGTGATGAATGTTGATATAGATGATGAACACACTGATTATTTTTTCATCACTCATAAGGGCTGAACTAAGAGTCCTCTTGAGATTTCTTTCTCCTATAAAGACATACTTAAAAAAATTCTCGATGGTCCTCTTTATATATCCGGTTGTATCTATGATAAGCCCACTAATGGTATATTAATAGATCCTGCATGTGGAGAGAATGTGATCACTGAGGAATTCTTACTCTTGCATGAGATCTATCAAGATGACAATGACAAACCAAAAACATGGATCAAGACACACAATGGTTTTGCATGCCCTATGATTGGATCAATCACCCTACCACTAAAAATAGGACCAAAAACATTAGATATTACATTCTCCATCTTCCCACAATCAGACCAATTTTATGTGAAGTTATGCCACCCATGCCTTCACTCCCTTAAAGTCATCCCTTCGGTTGTACACAAATGCTTAAAGTTCCTATTTGAAAATGAGATATTCACTGTTCACCATAGTGGCTCTAACCCCTTGTCATCTAAAGGAAAATATTCTCTAGATGCCTTTTGGCCTAATCCCATGGAACCTATCAAGCCAAGAGCAGACTTTTTTTTTCTTCCTATCCAAATTTAAGGCAAAGAAGATAACAAAGATATTTCTTCAAGCCTACCATCCTTGAAAAAACCATGCTTGAACCTAAACATAAAACCTTACCTATCTCTTATAAGCAACCAAGATGTAGAAGTCGATAATCCAACCTCACAAATACCAATGAACACCTACAATAAAATAACCTCTCACCAAAGGAGATCAAGAGACACAAGAGTGGTGCTCAACAAACATGAAGCAAAATGCATTAACCAAAATTCAAATAATTACAAAGAGATCAATCCTTAAGAAAGGAGATTGAAAACCTAAAGTGAAAACCCTAGGATGAAGATTAAATTATAATGTGACAAGTGTCAAGATCATAATGAATGAGACAACATGACTAATTTAATAATTCAAAAATAATGATTCCTAAGTTTAGCTTAAGTTAAATAAATTAAAGGTGACTTAGTTAATTAATCAACATGGTTAAATTAATTAAGTAATTAACCTATTACTCTAACACCCCCCTTAATATGAACTTAGGGAGAAGATAAAAAACTAAGGATAGATGCAAGAAAGAGAAGATGGGTCCTGAAAAACAAGGCGTCATGAGGTACCCATGTACAAATGTAAAAGATCTCTCACAATAGGAGAAAAGAAGAAAACCTCATGGGAAAAACTCCTATCCAAAAGAGATAAATACATGTGAAGGACTAAGAAGCCTCCAATCAAGAATAAACTATCCCAAAATATAGGAACAAAGGATGAACATGGAAAACACCATTGAAGCATGAAGAAGCTGCAAACAGTTTTGTAGAATGACTATTGTAATGTTGAAATAAAAACCCTCTTTTAAATAAATGATGATCAAGATTAAGAAGACAAGAATCTACATGAGTTCCCTCAATAACACTACGTAAATTTGATGGAAAACCAAGGCAAAAGATCTAGAACTCGAAGATATAAATGGCATGAGTACCAATAGTCTAAAGAGTTGATCAAGTGAAAATGGAAGGTTTCCTCAAAAATAGGAATGCAAGAGTGTCCATATGGTAAGTGCTCCATCTAACATAAATGAATGGGTAACAAGCCACTGCATCCACCTAGTACATAGGAAAAAATATTGTATACATAGCTCACTCCAACGCGAAACCAAGGAAGCATTAGCACCAATAGTAGAAACCCACCCATTATGCTTAAAAGTGAGAGGTATGACAAGTACACTGAAATGAATTCCTAAATTTAGTGCATGATAAAGAACCAAGAACATATAAATGTGTAGACATGAAAGTACAAGAAAATATAAAGGGTGTGCAAACTAAGGCACACATGCATGAGAAAGGTATGAAGGAAAAAAAAGAAAAAATCAACCCCCATGGAACTTTATATCATAGTGTGAGTACAACAAGGCACAAAGTGATGTGCAATAATCTTGATACTACACATACAAAGTTGAGGTGCTTTATTTTAGTGTGTTTACAGATGATAAATACATGCAATGTGAGCCCATAAGGTCCAAAAAGGACTACATATGAGAATAATTATTTATGGTAAAACCAGAAATAAAATCTGGAAATAACCTACACCATTGCGAAGATCTCAGAACTATCTTTCCGACGATATCTCGTTTTCCCATTTTCGACATCGTATGCAAAAGTTATGTCAAAAACACTGAAAAAAATCCAGAAAAGAATATCTTACCTTGACTAGAAATAACAAGAACCTAAGAAAAAATATCGAAAACATACCTTTACCACTAGAAATTACTCTGAGTCCTCTTTCCGACAATATTTCGTTTGCCTGATTTCGACACTGTGGGCAAAAGTTATGGCCTCTAGAAGAAAACTACTCTAAAAGGGCAAAAAATACATACACTACATAAAATTTGATGTCCAAATGATTGTCGCAGCAGAAACACGGGTTTAAAATTGACAGAAAAATGGTCATCGCTGCATTTGAACAATTTGGCTAATTTTACAAAAAATATTTAAAAATAAAAATTACAGTAATTTTTTAATATATATATTTTTTAAATACTTTTGGATGGGGGGGCACGTGGGCCCACCCCCACCACTTCTTATAAGGGTGCAAGCCCCTAGGGTCTGCAGACCCTAGGGGCACTGCACGGTACCCTACATAGGCTGCACAAGTACCATGTCTTTGTTCTTTCTCAAAAAAAAATCAATAATTTTTTTTTTGGATATGTTTTTTTATTTTTATTTTTAATTTCTGAAAGAAAAAAATTCAAAAAAATAACCAATTGAGAAATAAAAAATATCGATCAGTGTGCACATGGTCGTACGGGGCCATATAGCAAAAAAAAATTCTTCAAAGGTCAACTGCTTGGATTTCGATGATTTCACAGTTGATTTTAGGGTTTTTGGCTACTGCAGACACAATGGTGAGGTTCGTTTGGGCTCAAAACACTCTAAAAAATCAAGTACCGTCTGGATCTAGACAAAACACCAAATCTTCAAACCCTCATATATTTGACAAACAAAGGTCAATCTTGACTATTCCAACAACTTTGGATTCAATGGAGAGGTTTGATTTGACGTTGGATGCACTAAAAAACCATTTCAAGGCAAGATCTCACAAAAAAGAAACAAGAAGCTTATAGATCTAGAGCTCTAATACCATGTAGAAGTTGATAATCCAACCTCACATATCCCAATGAACACCTGCAAGAAAATAACCTATCACCAAAGGAGATCAAGAGACACAAAAATGGTGCTCTACAAACATGAAGAAAAATGCATTAACCAGAATTTGAATAATTATAAAGAGATCAATCTTTACGAAAGGAGATTGAAACCCTAAAGTGAAAACCCTAGGATGAAGATTAAATTAGCATGTGACAAGTGTCAAGATCATAATGAATGAGAAAACATGAATAATTTAATAATGCAAAAATAAAGATTCCTAAGTTTCGCTTAAGTGAAATAAAGTAAAGGTGACTTAATTAATTAATCAAGATGATTAAATTAATTAAGTAATTAACCTATTACTCTAACATAAGAAACAATAAAACCAACTCCGCCACACCTCCAAGAATAAAACAAGTTTATAAAGTCAAAGAGAAAGCGATTGAACAACCCCCCTATGGTTCCTTATGTTCCTCCCCTTAGGGAAGAAAAGAAACCTATGGTTGATCAACCCACTCCTATGTACCTTGAAAACAAAACTAAATGAAATAGAGGTGCTAGGGGGTGATCTCACAATACTGGTTTACAATTTTTGGCCAAACTGGACACTAAACTGATTTTTTCTTACTAAATCTTCACTTTCAGACACCTATAGTAGCTAAACCATGAGAAATTTGAAGATGATGCAAACTAGTGATTTGTGACATTTTTTCTATAGATTCTAAATATATATATTTTTTAAAAATGGAATCAAATTGCACATCTTTTTCCATCTCCTTCAAAAACTATTTTTTTAGTAAACACCATTTTTAAGGAGTGACAATCACCGTATAACACATAATTTTTTTTCCATGAACGATAAAATTCTTTTTTTTTTGAATTTAGATTTTAACTATAACATATAGTGCTTCCAATTGGTTTCATAGTATTTTATTGAATAGTTTTTCCTTAATCAAGTTTCAAATTCAAACCAATTACAATTCAGACATAGGCGGACCGTATAACACATAATTTTTTTATACATGTATCAAAATTCAATCTATTTTTTTGTGTTGGATCAAGGGCTTCAATGTCTGGTGCAGTCATATTTTTCAATTTTTTTTCTTAATGTTCTATTTTTCCACATGTATAGAACAAAGAGCTTGATTTTCGATGAAAAACTTACATTCATAAGAAATAAAAAATAAATCTAATAATAAAATTAAATTGATTTAAAATTATAATTTTTGGGAATCTTATAATAAGAGCTACATACTTTAAAAAATAAATTAAATGAATTCATTTGATCCCCCAAAAGGTAAATCAAAAGTGGTTTTTTATCAGCATTTTGATAGGTGGAAAGGAGACTCCGTTATAGGTATGGTATGAAAGTAGCAGGGTTCTATCCAAGGAGGTTTGATCTAAAGTGGTTTGATCAAACCCTCTTTAATTAAAATCCTTAAAATGGAACTTTTTAAGGCTTAAATCATATATTTTCTAAAAAGATGTTATTTCAGGAAAAAATAGAATCTCCCAAAAATTGTAAACCAGCATTGTGGGATCACCCTAGGGAGAGTAGATGTAGACATTGTTCCATTTCTGGCAAGTTACATGATGAATTAAAAGAAAATCAAGACCCAAACTTGATTGAACTAATGCATGATGATCTTCCTCTCCAGTCGCAGCAAGAAAATTCCATGCATCCTCCACAACAAGAGTTGAACCCTTCTATGGATATTATCCTTCAACCTCCTATTGTGATAAACTTAGATGATGATGAAGAGGATGCAAAAATTGATGGAGGTGAATAATAAATTGAACACATTGTTTTCTTCTTCAATGAGCTTACACATGACAAATATTCTATATAGAGTATTGAAATTGGTGCTTCTCCTAGTTCGACACTTGCTCTACTCCCTTTGGCAAGTTGCTCACCTTCAATATATAACAAAAATGATTGGGAGGTGGATGACTTGCTCATAGGTTGAATATCATTTTCATTACTATTCTTTTGTATTATTTCTTTTTTATTTTATTTTGTGTGATTTCATGTGTGTAATGTGATCCCCTGTGATGTGTTTTCTCTCTTTGTGGCATTCCTCTATCTATACCTTCCTTCTTCTCTATGTCGTGCATCATTTTTTCTTTCATATTTATATTTTTCTTGTGTTTTCCTTTTGGCATGACGCAAGCCATTGAGACATTCATGTCTCCTTCATGTTAACCCAAAAGGATTTCTTTCTTTTTCCTTTTTCATTTCATCTTTATCTATTTCTTGTGTTTTCCTTTTGGGGATGATGCAAGGCGTCGAGACACCCTATGTCTCTTCCATGTTGACCCAATAGGTTTTTCCTTTTTTTTGCTCTCATCATGTCATTCTTATAGTTCTATGTGTATTTTGGGGATGATGAAAGTTTTGAGCTTCTTAAAATCATTGCAGCAAAGAACATACTGACCCCAAATCCGTAGAACACTTATGTGTTTGGTGTTTTCATTTTGGGGGAAACCCCTCTCTTTTATTTTTCTCACATGACGTAGCCTTACTCAAAAACATATGACTTGGTATAGGGATTTATAATTTGGCTCTCATGTCTTTCTTCTTGTTAGCATTTTTCATTTGCTACTTTAAAGTAATTTCTCACAGCATGGTGTTTTGAAATTCCTTTAAAGTGGGGGCATACATTGGCATTATTTATTTTGCATTTTTTCCTTTTCATGGTTCTTAGTGCAACCTTCTTGCTTCATACAATGTTTTTTTCACTTTTTGGATGACATTGGGTGTGATTTACTTCATGAGTGTGATCTCTCTTAGCATATTGCATTCCTCTCAGTGGCTTGATGTGACACACTGCATCCCCTAAGTTGTGTATCTTCTATTCTTTGATTGGTCCTCTCTTGGAGACATTAGGCACAATGTTCCCTAGGTTAAAGACCTCACATCAACTAAGAAAGACTCCTTTGAAAATTTCCTATATTGCATTTGTTTATATGGCCACCTTGCATAACACAGCTTGAATTCCTATCGAGCCATCTTGTTTGTTCATGAGCTCCAAGAATACGAAGTTTTTCTTGTCTCATGAAGCTCAAAAACCAATTCATTCTTGTGTTGTGCCTTATTAAATTTATCAAGATGTATAACTTTGGTATGGTTGAGAGGGAAGCCCAATTAGTGGCATGATGTTTCCCATAGCCAATTGCGTGTGTGTGTGAGTACATACTAGCAATGAGTGTATGTTTATCATCCTTTTTGGATTTCTCACTCGGTGGACAACCATGAGTTCTATCGCCTCAGAGTGATTATGTATTTTCCTTAGAGAAATAGCCTAGATCTAATCCACATCGCTTTAGACAAACGATCGAAGCTTGTTCCAACCTTCTCTATTTTTTTCTTTGGCATTATATGATTCGCCTTGTCACTATTCTTTACATCATTTCCATGTGTGCTCCTTTGTGTTTATGTTGGTTTTCCATGGGATCTCAATCCCAAGGGCTTGATCATCCCTCTTGATCATTTTTGTCTCATCTTTCTATGATTGGTATAGTGGAATGCCCCTTGATGCATTTTTTTCTACTTTAGTGTGAGTTTGAAGTGGGGTCATCCTCTCAATAAAGTGGGGGCTAAATGTAATGTCGAAAAAAAGGGTCCTTAGCCTTTTCTCTGAATTTTTAGCTCCTCTTGTGAATTTCAGCTTATTATGGCCTTGATTTATTGTTGTAATGTGGATAACACATTCACATTAGGTCTTGGGCCCTTGTTAACTAATGTGTTTTAATGATTCCTTGTAAAGGTGTTGTAAAGTGTTATAACACACCTTCACACTTTTCTAGGATTTCTAATCATAATTAACATTCTTTCAATCATAATTTATGTTAACCTTTCCTTATTTGGTATGTTGTAAAGTGTTGTAACACACTTTCACATTCCTCTAGGCTTGTCATTAATAATTGGGCTCTCTTATGCTTTAATTTTACCCTTTTTGCGTCCGCAAGCTTTATGTGTATTTTTTAGGATAATCCCAAAATCCCACCTTAAATTATTAAGGTGGGAATCATTCACCATTATAGGTGAATAAGTACCCTTAGGTGGGACCCATTCATCCAAGGTGGAGAATGAGTCCCCTTTAACTAAAAAATCAAATTTAATTTAAATCTTTGGTGGGATTTTATTCTCCAAGATCCAAGGTCGGTTTGTAGTGTTGTAATTTCAAGAATTCTTGCATAATTGAGTATAAATAAAAGGTTATTTCTCTCAATCCCCCCCCCCAAGCATTCAAGTACTTATCCTTATAGAAAACTGATTTCACAAGAGAATTTGAGCAAGAACATTCTAGGCATCCAAGGGTAGATTAAGAAGCTTTCAAGGGAATTCTTCAAGCATAAATCATCATGTCAAAGATCAAAATATTCATGTTTGTTATTATGCTCATAATTGTGATTTAGAGTTCATGATCCAAGCAAGCTTTGCATTCAAGATCTATCAACATCAAGAAATAGTCAAGAACGACATCCATTGCAGCCATTTCAAGCATAATTGCAGCACTTTATTGCTAGGGTTTTCTGAGTTTCAACATCTCATTTTGTTCATTCATCATTCTCCTTTACAGTTTCTTTCATTTCAAGTTTTAATTACCAATAAGAGGTTTCGCTAAGGAAAACCCCTATTCTCTAACCCCACAACCATTTACCCCTCTCTTTATATGTGACTTGTAGGTCTAGGTTGTAGATTTATCAAAGAGAAAGATTTGAAAGGTTTTCATCAAGTTTTCAAAGAAATTCAAAGTTTTCCAAGTTGTGAACAAGCCTTGGGGGAGCTTAGAGAAGACCTACAGGATGAATTTTGTAGTTTCAGACCTGGATCTAAATTAGGAACAAAAAATTAGATTGAGAGCTAGAGGATCCAACTTTGAATTTTTATAAATCCCAAAGTGGACTGATTTCCCACTATTGGCAAATGAGTCCCACTATACCTATCTTTAAGGGATTTTTAAAGATCTGAGTACCCATTTGTCTGAAACCCGTTATGGCATAGTTTACTCGAAACTAGACTGATTCACCCAGCTTGGTGTATGAGTCCTAGTTCACTTTAATAGTGGATTTTTCAGTTTTCCTTCTCCAATTTCCTAGGTGCACATTTCCAATTTTACAGCATTTTATTGCAGTTTGTTTGCATTTCTAGGCCATTTTTCATATCACAGTATGTTTTCAAACATTTTATTTTCCAATTTTACACTTGGTGGTGAACCCCTCATTTATCATTAGTCAATCCCCCTAGAACATCCCTTTTGTCAGATTTAAATCTCCCTTGCATTGAAATCTCAAGGATTTGATCTTGAATGTAAAGGAGTGAAGATTGTTTCCCTAGGTCCTAAAACCCTAGTGAAGCACACAGTTTTTAATCATTACATTTTTAACTTGGGAAAAAGTCCACTTTAACTTGTTATATGTAATTTTAGGCCGATTAGGTGATATTTATATGGCTACACAAGGTCATGAAGTAAATAAAGTCACCATAATAATTTTGTTACTAAGTTGCAAAAGATAAACAAGAATATGAAAAATAAGCTATGGATAAATTCAAAATTATTTTAGGTAGATTTTTAACTTGATCCCAAGGCACATAGACTTGTTAGGGTGTGACAATGGAAGAAATAGGAATTTTCTATTTTCAAATTTTATATTGTTTTATATTTTTGATGGGATGATTGCTAAATATGATGTGAGAAAAAGAGCTCTATGGTCTAAATCACAATTCTTCCAATATCACAAGGGAAAGGACTAAAATTGATCTCAAACACCCACTTGGCTAGAATGGTGTATCAGGATTTTAGTCCTTTTGAATTTTTATGTGCTGGTGATAGTGATTTAATTGATCTAATTTGATAACTAAAGATCTGCCTAGATTAATTATGAAAACATAGCAAGCTATTATGATTTCTAGAAAATATTGAACAAAGAGAAAAAAAAATTCAAAACAAAAGAGTGTAGATATAGGCGAACCTAACATATAAATCTAAGTTTAAAATGGGTGGACAAGGGCGTTAATTCCCCAGACCTAGATGTGTAGATACTTAGATTAAAATTTTAGTCTCCTATTGATCTCTAGCTATAAGATCTCCTCCTCTAGACTCAGTGCCAAAACTTATTTTTTCGTTGAAAAAATCCACTTTGTTTCTAATTTGTTTCCTTGTAAGAGGAATTCCTGAATTCACAATTAGGTCTTCAATCCTTTGCGTTTTTTCTTCAAATATGTAACCTATACATAAGAAAGAGGTTAAATGGTTGTTCCATATAGGGGCTTGCCTAAGTCGAACCCCATTTTGATATTTCTACCTCCACAATGGCTATGATGATGTAAATGAGATTTGACCCTCGTTCGAGTAAAGTTTGAATAATAAACAAGTGATGAATTAAAAATTGTTGTAACTTACCACTCAAACATGAATTCCTTGATGGAATGAGGTCATTTTACTCATCACCTTCAAGGAGAATTGGATGCTTGATTTTGAAGGCCTACAATTGTTAGCACTCAAAAAATAAATATACATGAACATAAACAAACTCATATGAAAAAATGAAGCATTGCTAATATGATACTTGACTGAAATAATGTCACTATAATTTTTAAATTTATTCTATTTTCTTTTAGGATGTTTAATTACTCAATCATTTTTACTAGGATTTGAAATGCTCAAAAAAGACTTGTATTTATATGTAATTACTTAATTTCCCTAAAATTAATTACTAACAAGCCAAAAAATAATTTTAAATTTACTAAATGTTAAAATGCCAAAATTGACATATTTGAATTGGGTCCAAAATAGGTTGGATACAGGTGCTATTACCCTAGTCTAGACCTATTTTGAGGCCTTAAGTATCAATAAATAAATATTAGTTCCTTAATCCCAATTCAACTTCTGATTTTCCAAAGATTTTTATAAATCGGGAAAATTAAATACACAATTGGGTCCAAGGACATACCGAGGAGCTAAAACTAGTATGAAATTTGTTAGGGTGATAATTTACAATGCTAAATTTATCCCCCACTTTAGTGAGATTATGAATTTTAGTGTTAGAAAATGTACTCCTTTATATTTTCACACTATGTTTGGGCCGCTTAACTAATTGGACTTAATTAAGCCTCAAATCAGCCCTATTTTGCATCTACAAGCCTAATTAGTTACAATTTACAAAAGGCAAATCATGCTTTAATAAATGCAATTATCATTTTTAACACCCCAAAATGAATAGGTCTTGGCAATTCAAGTCAACATCCACTCACCCTATGGTGAACGGGTCCCCTTTAGTTTCTAATTTCAAATTTTAAATATGTTTTTGACAGCATTTTTAAGATCCCAAATTCAAATTCAAATGTTGGATTGTAATGCTTAATTTTTTATAAAATTAGAAAATAGCCTATAAAAGAAAGGTTTTTTTATCAATTGAAAATCATAGAAATTCATGAGAGAAAAAAGTATATAAAAGATTATTTTCAAAGGTGTTCAAGAGAAAATTTCTCAAGTATTTATTGTAGCAATCAAGATCTCAAGAATCATGTCAAATTTATCAAGTATCATGCATGTTTTTGGAGCTAACATTGTAATGTAGGTTTCAAGCATTAAATTAAGATTTCAAGCATCAAGATCACATAAAATCAAGCCATTTCATGCAAGATCAAGAATTTGGAGAGATGTATTAAGTTTCACTCCTTCAAGGGTTCAAATCAAGGGTTTGGTGAGTTGCAACATATTAATTGTTCATTCATCATTTCTTTCACGTTTCATTATTTCAATTCAAGTTTTAATTACCAAAATGGGGTTTGACCAAGGAGAATCCCCATTCACTAGAAACACAAAAAAATCCCTCTTATGTGTTTTGAAGATCTTAGGTGGGAGAAGGATTGAAGATCTATCAAAGGAGAAAATTTGCAACAGTTGTCAAAGTTGTTATCAAGCCACAAAAACTCACTTTCGAAATTTATTTTTGAATTTTTTACTGTGAAACCCTAAGAAATTGGGTCTGTAGACATAGGACTAGAAGACTATGAAAGAAAATTTGGAATCCCTATAGCAAGACCTATTCACCCTTGGGTGAATAAGTCCCAGGATGACACTCAACACAACCTTTTTGTGACAGGTGCATAAAATCCAATCCTTCTTAGATATGTAGAAACTTTGTTGGTTCTATCAAATTAAGGTTTAATTTAGAGGTTTCATGTGTTACATGTCATCATTCATTCATTTAGTATTTTCCATTCATCTCCCAAAAGAGAATTTTAGGTTGATTTACCCCATCCTAGGTCATAAGGAAAACAACAAGATCTCCTCAAAGGTTGACTCACCTAAGGGTTGAAAGTTAATATTTCCCTAGGGGATCTCTTTTTCCTAATGAAATAATGGAAATAAGTGTATCATATCCCCCCTTTCTATCATCATTATTGGTTCACCTTATTTCCTATGTTTCATTTTGGTGAACTTGGCATTGTACATCAAAAAATATGAAATTTGGAGTCTATTCAAACCCTAGATGTAGGATTTTCTTTAGTTTTCATTGTATTGCATTATTTTTTATCTCATTTATGGTTTTAGGTTTGCATTTTTCATCCTTTAAAATCTAAAAATTGCAAAAAAATTGCATGCATAAAACATTAATTTTGCATAGCACTTGTATATTAGTGTATTTTCAATCATTCATATTCAAAAATTGAGTCAAAAAATAATTTCACAAATTATCATATTGTTCATCATTTTTAATTCATTACACTTGCATTTAGCCATAAAAATCTAGAAAAATCAGTCACTGGAAGTACAGTTTACAGTCTAAAATAGGAAACCATAGCTATAAGCTTTAAGCTCAAATTTAATTTTTTGTAACCCCTATTCTAAGAAACATTTTCCCTAGGGAGAACCTATCCTTTTACATGTGATGTTTCAAATTTATAGGCAGTGATTTGTCTTTATTTTCTTTATTTTGATCTAATGTTAAATCTAGGTTTTAGTTTCAAAAATTAGAAAAAATTGTTGTCATTTTTTTATGTTATGGTGGAAATAGGAGATTCCTAGATTTGAGAAATAAGGTGTAAAAGGAGACTCTATTAACCATGTCTTTGCATACACTACTTTATGTAGTGATTTCATTTTTTAGGATAAACTCTTGGCTAAAATTTTCCCTAGATCCTTGAAAGACACTACCTTGGAGTGGTTTTTTTTCCTTACCAAATAACTCAATTAGTTCATTCAATAAAATTTCTGATATATTTCTTAACCACTTCCAAGTGCACATGGATCATAAGATGACCTTAGCTGATTTAATGAAATGTAAAAAAAAAAAAGATGAAAAGGTCGCTAATTTCGTAGCATGATACAAATTTCTTTACTCAAAAATAAACATTAAGATTCTTGATGTTGACCTTCAAAGAATGTTCATTACAAATTTTTATACCAATATTCTAACTAAACTTGAGATGTTGAAGTTTCCCTCCTTTACACACTTGTGCATGGAGCCCTTTTTGACTATTGGAAATTGGTTAGTCCTCTTGAAGAAAAAAACTCCTTCCAACCCTCCTAAGAATTTTGAAGTCATGTCCCATAACAATTTCCAACCTTTCAAGAAATATAATAATGAATTTTTAAAAATAAATTTTGAACACATAGAGTACAGAGAGGGGAGGGTGAATTATCATTCTAACAATCCAATTGATTTCTAACCATCTAATTATAACAATATATCTTGCTACAATAGTAATTAAGAACATGAAAATGAACATTACATCACATAACATATAGATACCAAGATTTTTACATGGAAATCCCAAGGTGGGAAAAACCATGGTGAGGATTAACTCACAATATATTATAACTAGCTAGAAGATATTACATGGCACACTAATAGGATACACTATCCTTGAAAGGATCACAACTGGAGTGCAAAATTTATGGCTTACCACTAGAATACAAAAATATATGGCTCACTACAAGAGATGTGAACTAAAATTAGTGCACCTTCTGAGTGTTGAGTATAGTTCCAATTGTTAGGAATAAGGTGTCTCAACCTTGGATAATTCCTATTCTTATTATTTGTTTTGTAAAATGTATTTCTTGCAAATAATGTGTAGTTAAGTGTGAGTGTACATGTCTAGTTTGCATGTTGATGTGTCACTCCACTTAATGTGTCGGCATCTTGAATTGTGTGTAAGGAGATCATGGCTGAAACGGTTATGACGGATTCCTATGACACGTAAGAGCTATGTCTGGAAGATTCAATGACAGGTGAAGACATGTGGCAATTGATAAAGTTGAGTACTGTACACTCTTCCACGATAGTGGGGTTCGGGGCATCGCCCCGAAAAAAAAAATTTGAGTTCCTATTTTCTCGGAGAATGGTAAAACCCTAATACAGTTATCTTCGGAAGTTGCCCTAAAAGGGAAGCGCATGATATAAGCGTTTTTTAGGGTTGCGAAGATTTGTGATGTGAGTGTATTGTTGGAACGTTTTTTTTCATGCTGCATTTTGTCTTCAAGAGTTGGAAATCTCCTGAAAGAACTTGCATTGCAAGTGTGTTGTAACCGTTGTGTTGAAGATAATACATTGTGCAGGTTTTGGAGTGCTGGGGTTTTTTACCGAAAGGTTTTCCCCAGGGTAAATCATTGTGTCATTCTTCATTTTCTGTATGTATGGTATATTGCTGCAATATCTTTGTTAAGTAGATTAACGAATCTGAAATTGTAAGGGTTTAAAACGAATTTGCACCATACTTTCCTTAAGAGATTAGTGTAGGAAGCTGTTTCCGCACCTGAGTTTCCTTACAAGTGGTATCAGAGCCTGATCAACTTTTGATCCTAGTTGTTGGGTAGGGTTTTTTGAGCTAATCTCAAGTTGAGTGGGAGTTTTTTTGTGCAGAGCATTCTGAATCTTATTTGCAGATTGAGATGGCAAGTTCCTCATACAGTAGAATGGAGGTGGAGAAATTTAATGGCACTAATTTCGAGTTGTGGAAACTCAAGATGGAAGACATGCTTGAAGACCGCGATCTATGGGAGGCTACTTCACTTGATGTGAAACCTGTAGCGATACCTCAAGCGGATTGGGATATCAAGGATCGGAAGGCTAAGGGTCTCATCAGACTCTGTCTAGCAGATGCCGTTCTTCTGAATGTTCTTGATGAGACTACTGCAAATTCTTTGTGGAAACGGCTTGGGTCTGTGTATCAGGCCAAATCTCTGGTGAATAAGTTGTTCCTGAGAAAGAAGTTGTATTCTTTAAGAATGGAGGAAGGTGGATCCGTAACTGATCATCTCAATGCATTCAATTTATTGATTGCACAGTTGGCATCATCTGGTGCCAAGATTGAGGAGGAGGATCGATGTATGACCCTGCTTTGTTCCTTGCCGGATTCGTGGGACCATCTTGTGATGGCTCTCGGAAGTACTATAGTCACATTCCGTATGGATGATGTGGTGTCTTCACTGCTGTCTGAGGAGATGCGAAGAAAGACTTCGGATTCGTCTAAGGAAGCCCTTGCTGTTCGCGGGAGATCCAACGACAAAGGAAAGCAGAATGACAATAAGTCAAAGAAGGGCAGATCCAAATCCCGTGGGAGTTCTAAGACTCCTGGAAAGTCCAAGGCGAAATGTTGGAACTGTGATAAATCTGGGCACTTCCGGAGGGACTGCAAAGAACCGAAGAAGAAGAAGAAAGGCTCAGATTCAGCTTCTGAAAAATCTCAAGAAGATGGAGATGCTTTTATTGCAGCTTTGGCAGCCCATGCATCTGATGATGTGTGGTTAGTAGACTCGGGTGCTTCTTTTCACATGACCTCTCATCGAAACTGGTTCTCAAAATATAAGCTCTGTTGGGAAGCGCATGATATAAGCGTTTTTAGGGTTGCGAAGATTTGTGATGTGAGTGTATTGTTGGAACGTTTTTTCATGCTGCCGCATTTTGTCTTCAAGAGTTGGAAATCTCCTGAAAGAACTTGCATTGCAAGTGTGTTGTAACCGTTGTGTTGAAGATAATACATTGTGCAGGTTTTGGAGTGCTGGGGTTTTTTACCGAAAGGTTTTCCCCAGGGTAAATCATTGTGTCATTCTTCATTTTCTGTATGTATGGTATATTGCTGCAATATCTTTGTTAAGTAGATTAACGAATCTAAAATTGTAAGGGTTTAAAACGAATTTGCACCATACTTTCCTCTAGAGATTAGTGTAGTCGCTTCACCTGAGCTCCTTACACCAATTAAGCTCAAAAAAAGTTTTACATCAATTTGCAAAAGTAATTATCAACAACTATCACCAACTTCACAATATCACTTTGCCGTATACATTCACACTATCATATCTTCTCTATCTCACTATGTGTCACACTCTTGGTGCATCTATGTATATCTCAAATATATATGCTCAATACAAAAATATTACATATACGCATGGTTAATACATCAATTAGGTCGGCCTGATTAGATGTAAATATACATAAAATATCTCATCGGCCACAAAATTAAACTTCTTAAGACACAATTTAGGTTAGCCTAGACCTAAAAAATAAACCTCCATGAAACGTGAAATTTATGAACAAGTCAGACAAAAGAGAGGCACACCAAAACTATAAGCCAAACTTCTTTAATTCATATCTTTCAACCAATTCAACTAAATTGTTGATTCCTTGATCACAACTTCATCTAAGACTCTTGAAAAACATATCAAAGTTATATGAGTTGACATACACTTTTGAGTTATTTCAAACCAAATTACTAGATCAAGGTAGCACAAACATAATTTATTGGATGAGCAGATAATTAATTATAAAACAATGTTTGCATCAATGACAATAAAGACAATAGAATGGAGGTCCCCCTCATTCTTCCAATAATCTCCCTCTTTGTCATTTATGGAAACATGTTCCAAAAGTGAAACTCACTTCAAAACCAAAATTGCTCAATTCTTCATGCAACTCCCCCTATCAAAAATGGGTAAGTGCAAGAAGTTGGGTCCACGAAGAGGGGAAGTTTCGGCCAAAAAAAAAAAATCTCACAAAAAATGCGTATGCGTTATTAAAAAACGCGTACGCGTTATTAAAAAACGCGTATGCATTATGCATTGGGTACCCGAGCCTAAAAAAATGCGTATACGTTATAAAATGCGTACGCATTATAAAACACGTACGCGTTATAAAACACATACGCATTTTTGAGTGCATACAAATAATTTATTTTTAAAAAAATGCTTTTTAGAAACGCGTACGCGTTTGTCTTTTCAAAACGCGTATGCGTTTCTAAAAAGCATTTTTTTTTAAAAATAATCAAACAAATGAAGAGCGCATATACGTTTTGTAACGCATACGCGTTATTAAAAACTTGAATCTCCAACCCACTTGCAGCCTTGGTTTTAGGCTCGGGAAAGGCTTGGCAATCCGAGCCTTAGCCTTCGACCTACAACTAAAAAACTAAGGCAGATTGAAGAAGAATGTCCATCTTTGACAATATGGTTGATGGAATTTTTTTTCTAAATCAATCTATAAAATTAAAACCCATTACAGAACACGATTTCTAGTTTCCAAATATATAGTTTTTATTAATATTGGATTATATTTGATATTTTTAAATTAATTTCAAAGCAAACTAGTCCTTAAACATGAAATATCAGACTTTTTTTGTTTTTTAATAAATTTTTTTTGGTGAAGTTTCTTGTAAAAAAAATTATATGACATCAATCTTTAGACAATTCTTTACAGAATGAAAAAAAAAAGTTTCAAAAAATGTTTAGTTTATGTCAAATTATGTTGTCCGTACACGCTGATTTTTAAAAACAACAATTAAGGACAATAAAAATTTAATAAAAAAAAAAATATTCAACAAAAAAATACAAAAAAAATTCCTCATCAATCTTCATGTTGTTAGCTCTCTTTCCTCAAAAAGAATTAGCAAAATACTTTTATTTGGGTCAAAAAGTGGTGTCCGTACACGTACATGGTATGGTAAAAAAATAGGGACTTTTAAAAAGTGGTTTTCATAGATCCCTATCAAAATTTAATTTCTACAATTTAGGTATTTGAATAATTTACATATTTAGAAACTAGATTCAAAATTCAAACTTTCATATTACTGATTTTTTTAAAAATTCAATGTGTAAGTGCCTCAAATTTTCAGTCCAAGTCTGACAAATTATGAAAAACAACAAAAACACTTCCACTTTTTGAGCTTTTTGTGGACCCAACTTCTTGCATCAACCCAAATATAAGACTGAAACCAAAACATTATTTACATTGAACATTTTACCTTCTCCTTCCCCCCCTTTGACATCAAGGACAAAGATAGGAAAAAAATAATAATAAAGAGGTAGGGGAACCTTGTAGTTCTTTGAGAATTTCTTCCCACACTAGATTACCATCATCCCAAATCCTTTTAGCTCTAGTAAGAGACTTATGTAGAGATTCCAGTTCCACTAAGCATCCTTCTTCTTTTAGAGTGGAAGGAATAATGATCATCTTCTCCAGTCTTTTTGCATCCATCAAAGAGCTTGATATGGATATGTTTATGTACATTACTAGATCTCCAAGCTATCCAAAGAATATTATTGCATCTTCTTTTTGCCTTTGCAGAATGAAGAACTTATTCTGAAGATTTGTAATTGAAGTCCAACTAATGTAGTTTTTGTCTTCTATAGATTTTTGGACTTCGAAGGCATCTACAACCTGAGACTCAATTGAATCCATTAAGTCATTGATACCTTGGGTAGCATCCAGCCACTGCATACAATAATAAAATAGTAACTAGGCTTCCTCATCATAGTCTTTTACCTCTTTTAAAATTTGCAACAATCAGTCATGTGCGATTGCACATTTATCTTGTAGAATCAGTAGTCTTTTCTCTAGAAGAACTGTCTCTCCATCTTTCATAGTATGTACCTTAAGATTGGAGGCATATTCCTTAACCGAATCAACTTCACACTTGAGATTCTCAATTGGTGTTAAGGAATCATCTGTAGTAACACCAGGGGTTATTTCCTGTAAGGCCCTAATAACTTAATTTCACATCTCATTCCCTTTTTTATAAGCTTTAGTTGTTTCTTGTGTAACAGAGTTGAGAAAATTTTCACAAATATTTATTCTCTCGCTTGGTGCAATCTTAGAAAAATCTACATATCCTAGATGTGATGGAATATTGACCAACTAAGGTGCTAGCACTAGCTGTAGCCTTGGTTTCCTTAAAAATAACCCTTTAAGAGTGCTTCTAGATGATTCTCCATTTGGATTTTGTGGCTCAGCAGCTTTGGGATTCTCTTCTTCATTTCTTTCAGCCGAGGTGGATTTCTTTACTTCCTCTTCCTTCTATTCTTTTTCTTTCTCCACTTCATTTTCTTCTTCTTTTTCCATTTCTTCTTTTGAGGATTTTCTAGAGGATTTATCTTTGTTTTATTTCTCCTTCTTATCATCATCATCCTTATCACCATTTCCCTTTTTATCCTTTCTCCATTCACCTTCATCTTTACTTTTCTCACCATTGTTTCTAGTAGATTCATGTTGTTATTCAAGTAAATTACTCCTAACATCCTTGTGTTTTTCTTCAGTGTATTTTCTTATAGTCTTCTTTATGTCATTCAGAGGGGTGAGATTCTTTAAAACCTCATAAATCTCACCAAAACTTTCCAATATTGGATGATCCATTGATTTTGTGAAAGTAACATTCTCCTGTGCCAAAGTTGTATGGGATGAAGAACCAGTTCTTGTCCCATTATTTCTTGTCAAACTTCTGATTATATCTTGAGTTTCTTGTCTTACTCTTTCCATATTTTCTCTCTCCTTAGTCATAAGCATGTTGAATCTTTGTTTGAATCTAAAAAAATTAGAACCTTCTCTTAACAAATTAGCAGCCTCTTCTTGAGATAAATAGGATCCATAAGAAACCAATGCCTCATTTTTCATCCTCTCTTCATCATTTATAGCCTCTTTCCCTATTTATACTAACACTTTCCATACATTATTAGTCACTTTTTTCCATATTGTCTCCATACTCAAATTAAAAATAAAATTGCAATGAATAAAAGAATTAATAACAGTTTCTTTGTCTTTCTCATTTACTTCATCAAAAAATTGGGCAATCAACATAATATCTTCAAGATCTATCATATTATTTACCAAGGCACCTAGATTTAAATATGGTCAATCACTTACCAGATCATATGTTCCTTCTTTATTCTTCTTGTCATTTACATGAATTTTGAAAGAGTCTTCTTCTTCCTCTATCTCTTCATCCGAGGAAATATTAACTCTAGTTTTTGTTTCTACATTACTAGTAGAAGTGCTCCTTCTATTTTGTTTTAACTGATGCTCTTTTGGTATGCCAAGAACAATTTCTTCTTGCACAACATCACATAAAATTCTCTTCCTATTTTCATTTTTCTTTACTCTTCTTCTTCCAAGAGAAATAGATGGGGCATCAGGGGGTATGATCTTCCTTTTAGAAGCATGAGTATTGGGTCTAATGGAGATAGGTACATCAACTGATGTTAGAGTACTGGGTTATTTCTTCTTTCCTTTCTCATCTACAACAACATTGGAAGTAGGTGCAATATTCAAGGATATTCTTTTAGATTTCCTTGGTCCAAAGGATAAATCATTTGCCTTAGACTTCCTTTCATCAAGGGCTTCCTTCAATTCATCAATGTCTTCTTTAGAGAATGGATCTTTGAATAATTCCTCAATATTATTTCTTGTTTTTTTTGCTATATGAGCTACAAAAGTCTCTAAATTCACTTCCTTATCTTTTTCCTCATAAGTTCCATGTCATGAAAAAGATGGGTCCCTTGGAGTACTTAGTGAAATTTTGATAAACCTCTTAGCAAGTTGTTCATCTATCTCATAACCCAATGGTTCTATCCATAGAGTTTTGGGTTCAACAAATTCCATGATGCATTTATCAGTACTCACCAAAAAGGTTATTTCCTTTGCATACTTTTTCACCAAGCCTTTGAGAACCCTTTCTCTTTCATGCATCTTGTTGAGTCTCAAAAATGTAGGTTTGAACCACGAGAGGTTGCCAAGCTCTCACAATGCTTTTATCTAGCTAATAAGGCCAATTGATGCAATTGCACCTTCTACTCTTCAGGCTCTGCAAAACCTAGGTGGGTGCACCTATGTGTATGTTATAGATTTAAGGTGTGTTTCCTAGTTGTTCAATCTATCCACAATGGCAAAGGGAAGTGGACAGATAAAATTACTACACCTAATCCTACTCCTACTACACAAATGAAAGTTTTTGAATAAATTGTTTGATATGAATTTATATCTCTACGTTGTGGTAGATCAGTGCCTTCTATCCACATGGGCAATGGAGTCAAAATGATATGTGTTTCCTCTCATTGGCTTAACTCTAGTTGTTAGGCACTCTGAAAATTCTATGGCTGGCATAAAAGTTCAGTAAGTCTATGACTTGCATAAACAGTGCGGGAATTTTTCTCTATCAGGTTCTTCTTTAACTATCCAAAAGAAATCTTAAAATCACTGTGACTTACTTGAAGGAATTTAATTCTAACTTGCAGACACCAACTAGTTAAATCACACAAAATGAGAATGCACTTTGATAAATCAGAAATATACTTCATATACCGATTTAAATGACAGAAAGATCTCAAGTTGGAGACAACCAAAATAAAGAAATTAAATTATTTTATCACAACAACTGAACACCAAAAATGAATTCACTAGTTTAAGACATTTTCTCCATTGATTCTGCTTCAAGAAAGATACTATCATTATTTACATTCCCAGTCCCATCTCGGGAAAAAATCTGACTCCTACTCTAACTACTTGCTTCTTTTCTCTCTCCCTAACTACTACTATCCTTCAGATTTTTGCAAATATTTATACATTACATCTCAAGGGTCGTGACCCTTAAATTTTCTAGTTATGGCTGTTTACAATCTTCACAGTTAAATAAAATATTTAATTAATTGCCTTGTTGGAAAAATCAAATATCTTTACATAGTTCAGCGTTTGATTTTAATTTAATACTTTGGAAGCCTTTGATTTTTCACTTTTGTAGCTTTTAATTATTCTTGTCATTGAACAATGGTCAACTTTTGATCGGGCCCACCTCTAACTATCACGACTTCCATCTCCTCTTACTGCCACCACCACAGTCTATCCGACTACTCCTTGTGGTACTGTGGTAACTGCTAACTGTTATCCTTCGTTGCCATCCCCACTCACCATGATGGTTATCTCCGTGTCTACTGCGCTACCATGGTCACTGGCTTGACTACTAGCGGTACCGCAGTAGCCGCTCTGCAAATGGCTAGCCGCTCATCACTTCACCACCAACTATTTTTGCTAATTGTCTACTATGTTACCGCGGTCCTATTTGGAGCCCCCCACGGTATCGCGGTGAATGTCTTTTACACTTCCTCTATCATTCCTTAACCGTTAGCTTGTCACCTCATCACTTGTCATCTAACTGCTGACTGTTACTGCAGTCACCGTGGTCTCCGCTTGAACCCCCTGCGGTACCGCAGTGAGCCTCCTGTCTGCCTACTTGGCCGGTCAATGACCGCCCACCATGATACCGTGGTCTATGTTTAGACCACGCACGATGGAATGGTAAAAATTTTGTGCTTACCAGCTAACCGGTACCATCATACCGAAGGCCCTTTTGTGGGAGGCCATGATAAAGTAGTAATTGAGATTTTAAATAAATGTTAGTCAGTGGTATATGGTGCAAGGTATATATGAATGGAAAGAATTATTTTTTAATGAAAAATATAGCAAATAAATGGGGATTTGAATGGGAGTGAAGCGGTATATGAAAAAATAGGAAAATTATAGGTTCCAATGAGAATAAAACCTTAGGATTTTAGTGGATTTTTATGGAAATTTGTGAGAAAACCTTAGGGTTTTAGATGGAAATTTTCAGTTCTAACACATCTCATTCTAAAAAAATGCAAAGAATGCAATTAATGCATTATTTTGTTTTCTAAAGTCTCCAAGACTGTACAGGTGCTCAAAAATTTGATCAACAAATAGCTTGTTGCATTCCCATAGGATGTTCTTCCTTCCCAGTAAATCCCTCAAAAACTAAAATAGTAGACTGTAAACTACCAATGTCTTGAACTTAAAGCAGTGTTTCTTTGTCTTGATCAAGCTCAAATTTTCCAAAATTTGTTGTCAGAGAGACTCACACAAATCATAGTCTCTTCCATTTACTTCCATTTTATATATAATATGAATTTTTGTGGAAGTCATAGAATTCCCTCGATTGGTGAAATATATTTGTTGTCCAATCATGATAACATCATACTTCATAGCTGATATTTTGATAGGCCTAGTAGTGAAAGATATCCCATCAAATGTGGCTCTAGTTAGCCTCATAACTAGATCATTCTTCACAAATTTCAACACTGAAAAAGGTCCAGTGGCACAAAGACCAGTTACAATTTGAATCACTTCCTTGATGATTAACCTTGATATGCTTGTCCACATAAATTTATCATGCACCCTACTTACTGACATCCTAAAAAAACTAGATTACATTTGATTTGAAAAGTTAGGGAACCAATTCCACACATCTAGCTTCTTCCATACTAGGTTTTCATATTTAGGTTTTACAGAATGATCCTCTCCTATTAATTATTCTATCCATAAATCCCTGAGTTCTTGATGGTTAAATTCTTCCAACTTTCCATGAATGTATGTTTTGGTGTCTTATGTGGGTAAGACATTAACTAGAATGTGCAAGAACGCACCAAAGGGTTCCATTTCAAAGACTTTCATGGAATACCTTTTGATTTGGGTTGGAACCTCTCAGAAACTTCCACAATAGTAGGAGTAGCCATTTTTTTCCCTCAAATTACTTGTAAAGTAGCTTCAAACAAGAATCCACAAGGTTTAGATAATAGTAAAATACCTTTTCAAGCTTTATCGAGAACTAGGGTTTGCTGCCAATTTCTCTAAATCACTTTCCAACTTTCTTTAGGTCGCTTTGCTCCTTCCAATTTATAAATGTGACTTAATTCAACTTTAGTTCCTTACTTTATGACTTACCAATTTTTTCCCTAATTTTACATTAAATGCACTCCAACTTCAAAATTTGATAAAAACCTTGCAAAGTATATTGTAAACCCTAAAATGCTTTTTAATTCATCAGATTTGCATATTTTCTATCGAAAAAAACCTCAAAATATCCAAAATGATGCCATACACTATATTTCCGCATGTCACTATTTGACACTTTTTATGTCGGGGATTTATTAGATTTCTTAGTCACTGCTCCCCCTAAAACCATTATTGGGTTTAGTTTTTAGAAAAGGTATTTGCACCAGGTGCCAGTATAAATGCACTTGACTCATCCTTATTCTCACATTCTTCCCATTTATTCCAAATATTTTCCATTTATTTTCTTACTTTAGTAGGTTCCACTGTGTTCACAGGTTTGTTCTTTTGTTATGGATTAGCTTTTTTCTCAATTTTTCTTGTACATAATTTAGAATTGTGTCTCAATTTATTGCAGGTGTAGCACATAACTTGTTTTTGACCAAAATCATTTGGCTTTATCCTTGATTTGCACTGATTATCTTTATGTAAAAAATCATAGCATATATAGAAAAAGCCTTGAAAATATTGAGTCATTCTACTAATATTGAATTTGTTCATCATTGTTTGAATTCTACACTCTTTAGGTCTATGCCCAAACTCATTGCAAGAAAAGTATTATCTAGTAAAGAATCCAAAATTTTGATTCATTTTATTCTAGTTCATTCTACTTCTACATTGTGTCACCCTATGACCAATTGTTTTGCATGAGAAAAAAATGCCATTGAAATATGGGTACCTTTGAGCATTAGGTAATCAAATAGGAATCCTTTCTGTATTTCTTCTATGATTCTTGATCTTCCTTCCATTGCTTTGATTCTTCCTTTTTTGTTCACTATTTTCAAAATCTCATTTGATTTTTAACTTTCTCCTTCTTCAAGTCATAGACCACCTTTATCCTTAACTAGTTTTTGAAATGCAATCAACTCATCAAGCTTTGTACTAATTATCTTAATTTTTTCTTTATGAGATCTTTCCTTCACTAATTTAGATCTTAGTGTTACCACTTCTTATTTGATATTTTTGCATTCATCAATTTTTCTTTGGATTTTGGCTTTCTGACATTCTTCAATTCTTTTCTTTTCTTCCACTTGCAAATTTAGTCTGGTGATGTCTTTGTTTTCCTTCTTCAATTGCTCATTGAATTCTCTATGCCTTTCTTTGAATTTCTTGATTTTCTCTCTTAATTTCCTAATGCATTTGTTAGCTTCATTTAGGTTTTCCTTTAGAGATTATTTCTCATCTTCAATTTTATCTAGGTCTTTAAGAGTAGCATGAAGTTCCTCAGTTGTAGAGATCTCTTCTAGAGGAACAAGATACTTTTTGTCAACCATGTGTTCAAAATTCAAGATCTTCCTCGAGTTGTTAAGCTTCTAAAAAGGAACCAAGCTCTAATACCAATTTTTGAACACACTTAATACTGAGAGTGGTGGTGAATCAATATTCTAACAATCCAATTGATTTCTAACCATCCAATTATAACAAAATATCTTTTTGTAGCAATAAGTAAGAACATGGAAATGAACATAACATCACATATCACATAGACACCAAGATTTTTACGTGGAAAACCCAAGGTGGGGAAAACCACAGTGAGGATTAACTAATAATATATTATAACCAATTACAAGATATTCCATGGCACACTATGAGGACACACTATCCTTGAAAGGCTCATAGTCAGAGTATAAACGTTATGGCTTACCTCTAGAATATAGAAATATATGGCTCACTACCACAAATTTGAACTGAAAGAAATGCACCTTCTGAGAGTTGAGTGCAGTTCCAATTAAGCTCAAGAAAAAGTTCTACACTGATTTGCAGAAGTAATTATCAACAAATATCACCAACTTCCCATATCACTCTATCAAATGCATTCACACTATCATATCTTCTCTATCTCACTATGTGTCACACTCTTGGTGCATCTATGTATATCTCAAATATATATTCTCAATAAAAAATATTCCATATACACATGATTCATACATCAATTAAGTTGGCCTAATTGGATGTAAATATACTTAACTCAAAATATCTTGTCAGCCACAAAATAAAACTTCTTTGATGTTCAAAATTAAGAATGCAAGACACAATTTAGGTCATCCTAGACCTAAATAATAAGCCTTCATGAAACGTGAACTTTATGAACAAGTCATCCAAAAGAGAAGAACACCAAAATTGCAAGTCAAACTTCTATCATTCAGTTCTTTCAACCAATTCAACTAAAATTGTCGATTCCTTGATCATGACTACATTTAAGACTCTTGAAAAAAAAATCAAAATTATATGAGCTAACATACAGTTTAGAGTGATTTCTGACCAAATTATTGGATCAAGGTAGTATGAACATAATTTACCAGATGAGCAGATAATCAGTTTTAAAAAAATGTTGGCATCAATGACAACAAAGATAAAAAATCAGAGGTCTCCTTAATTCTTCCAACAATAAATACACCTCAAAAAATTCAACTTGTTAACTCTCAAGTGGCTATTATAAAAATGACAAATCTATATCCATTTAGGGAGAGGATTAGACAATTTACACCTTTTCTTGATACTCTTCACTCCCTCATGCTGTAGCTTATAAGTAAGAACTTAGTTAAAATACCTCTTGTTAGAGTCATTAATACAACTAAGTCCCTACCTCCAAACTTCAACTCAAATTCCTTTTTCAATTATCACTGACAAAATGGACACGATATAGAATAATGTGAGTACCTTAAACATATTGTACAAGACCTCATTGATTCTAATCACATCCAGATTGGTGTTGTTAATGATCAAGGAAACAAGTCAATTGCCCCACTCAACCAAAACTTGCAAATATTTACTAATCCCATGCTAGATCATAATACCTCTTTTGTTAAAGCTACTGATGCCAACAATGATGTGATGAATGTTGAAAAACTTGAAGATACAAAAAATGAAAATATAAATGAAAATGAGGTAGACCTAGAATGTGTGGTCAACTTCATTGATGTTAAACCTCATAAGGGCCAAACCAAAATGCCCATTGACATTGTTTTCTCACAATAGGACATAATTAGTTGTACACCTGATGGTCCTCTTGACATTGTTGAAAGAATCAATGATAGGCCTACATGTTGGCCTCCTACAATGATTCAACCACTAATCCCTTACAACTATGATTCAAAGATTGGACATCTAACCTGAATAGCTATCTCAACCATCATCAAGGTGCATTTATATTGTCAACCCAAGGATGCAAACTTGAAATGGGTCAACACTATATGTACACTAGGAATCCAAAGTAGCCATATCTATTCTATAGCTAAGAAAAAAAAAATGTTAAAAGTACATTGCTCAGAAGGAAATAATATAGATGTTGAACATCACCAAAAAACTTGATTAAATTGAAATGATTGACAAAAATGAAGATATGAATGAACAAATAGGAAACTCCTCTACCTTCTTTTGTTGTAGGAATAGTCACAAAATGGAATTCTAGTGGCTATAGGAACAATCAGTGACATATTTCTTAACTAATTACTGAACATAAAATAACAACTAAGCTAAACTAAGAGACATAATACTCACCAAGAAACCCCCCTTGGATAAGTATTCCCTAAGACTAATATAAACTAAAATGCATGAAATTATAACTTCACTTTGTTTAGTGGAAAAACATGAGTACAATCAACATAGCTGAATCACAAAAAAAAAAAAGAATTTGATTACATCAATGAGTTAATATTCTTCAACTACAATTTTTTTTTAAAGGAACATCAGTTTCCTTATTTATCTGACCACCTAGCAAGGTGGTCAACTCCATCAAAATGTGGAGTCTGTCATATTAGGGAAATTTTGGAAGAGAGCAAGGGTGGCTACGCATGCACAAAACCTGTCAGACACAATTTTCTTAACTCAAATCTAGCATAGTAGTAACACTAGCACATGCTTAGTAGCATTTAAGATCACAATGGGGTGGTTAAAATTCAATGCATGAGGAATCTCCATCCACCAAGAGTCTTCAATGACCACCTTCTTCACTGATATAGCACATGTCCAGTTGGCAGGGGTCTTCCTAAATTGTAGGTCTCAAATCATTTGCATGAAAACATTAGCATCCACAACAACTGCATATCCATAATCATCCTAAAGTGGCATTCATTAATCACATGCAAAGTTAACACAAACAATCCACAAATAATACCGATATAATTTGAAACCTTATGAAAACAAATCCATATCCAAGGTCTATTGTTTCAAAGAAATATTATGAAAGAGCATCTTTCAAGCATCAAAGTTTTATGTAACTGCAAGAAATAGAAAAAAATCCTATCAATATTTAAGCCATAAACTAGACTCATCATTTCCTCCCCAACCTAATGTCTATTTGGTCCTCCAATAGGGGAAGAATTGAGCTTTTGTTTATTCAAGGCCCTAAAGTTGGCAACCGCAAGCTATCCCACATCTATTTCTACTGTATCTGAGTTAGGATCCCAATAGAATCCTTGTTTCCTTTCTTGCCTGCTCCACCTCTATCTTTCATCAGCAATTTCATACATGCAAAAATTGTAGGTTGGCACTTGCCACAATATAATAGGAGGTTGGAAAATTAGTGGAATCCAGAATTTCCCTTTTGCTCTTCCAAGATAAATATACTTATCAATTATTTTGAGTGTTACAACATTGTTGTGGGTGGAATGAGGCTCCTCTTTCTTCAAATCATCAGATAGGGTATTCCATCTATGAGACAGGTACCCCATCATAGAGTTTCATGTGGTCTTTTCCATATCTTCATACTCTTTGTAAATGACCTCTCTCTCAGGCAGGATCCTGTAGCTATAGCTTGGCCAATATAAGATTCGGTGCCAATCATTAAAAATTTCTAATGATTTCCTAGACTTAGCCCTAATGGGTAGGTGAATACTGGATTCAACTTTCTTGGAAGTCTTGTATTGCTTTCCCCAGCTTACTTCATTTTGTATCTAGAAAATGAATTCTCTTAGTTGGACATCTCTAACATATAACAATGGATTCCAGTCATTGTCTTTGGTCACAACAAAATTATGTAAATAAAATTCACACAACAAATTTTTCATCTCAGGGGGAGCAATCCAAAAAGAATTGAAAAATTCAGTAGGGGTTTCAATTGAGGGGTTCAAAATTGAAACAATATTTTTAAACCTGAAAGAAATATGCTTCTCTTTTAAATAAAAATCATATACCCTAGGAGGATCTCTACATTCCAACATCTGTGGCAGTAAAGTTGTCATGTCATCCACCTTCTCCCTTAATACATCAATTTATTTATTCTTATCCTCAATCTCCTCATATTCTGTTTCAATTTCTTTATTTAGCCTACATTTTTCTATTTTCCATTCTTCTTCTCTTCTTTGCATTTCCTTCAACAAGTTCAAATTTACTGTATTCATTGAAAAATAAGAGGTCCCATGTAACCTACTATTATTTTACTTGGAACTTGTGCTTGTCCTTGGTAGAGTACCATCTGCAAGACTTCTGCTTGCTCAACCAATTCTGGTTGCATGGGTGCTCTCAGCTCAAGTTGCAAGGCCTCTTGTTCTTGTTCCTGCTCATTCTATAGGAACTCTTGCTGCAAGAAGTTTGCATTTTCTTCATATGCCTAGTTTGCCACTTGCTCAACAATATCTATAAGATCAGCCAGTGTTAGATTTGTTGCTTCTTCGAACACATCCTTTTCTTCAACATTTGCATTCTCCATTGGAGTGGTTGTTTCCTCCCATGATGTTTTCCCAAACCTAGGGATTTTCTTGAGAGGCACCTCAATGACTGGCCCATTTGACTTTGATTTTATGGAAGGGTTTCTTCATTTTTACTTTGCTGCAGGAGGAATAGTGTCAAATTTTCATTTCCTCGAGCTTGGAATTTCTTTTTCTATCATTTTATTCTCAGATTTTCCTTCCTTCAACTCTTCCTTCCTATTTTGTGCCTTGATTTTTATTAGGGTTCCAATAGGGACATCATCCTTGGAATTAATAAAGGATCTCTCTTTATCAGAATGCTCTTCCTTAGAATAACTAATCTAACTAGCTTTTGTGGTTGTAGGAGGGTTCCCACTAGGGCCTGCATCAAAATTCAAGGTACCAATAGTGGTCCCATCATTGCTCCTTATCCTCCCAGCCCTACAAGGTTGAGGAAAAACCCTAGCTCACAAATTTTCTCATCTGATTTGATCAATTATCAAAAATTCTTCCCAAGCAATATTGGACACATCATGAAGATATTTTTCAACTAATAATTTAATTAGGAAATGGTGGGAAACATAATTGTCTATACCTTTTTGATTTTTTTCTACCATGATCAAAAGAAGGTGATACATCATGTTGGGTACATTCATTCTCCTTTTGTGCCTCACATGGTTCAAAAGATTAAACTGCACATAATGAAAATTTGACTTGCATCCTTCATAAGTGATATACTTGGCAACATAGAAAGTTGCATGCCTCCATAGGTTAGGAAAAGAGGTCCTCTTCACTCCTTATTTATCTATGCTCAACGGAGGGTCATTGGGTTTTGTAAATTCAACCCTAGTAGACCTAGTGTCCCTAGAAACTAGGTAATTTTCACCTTTGGTAGGGAACCTTGTAACTTCTACAATTCTTTACTCCATAGCTATGACTTTAAATAATTTTACTATGGCTTTCCCTTCAGACAATGTCTGAGCGAATTCTAATGCAACTCCTTCATCAAAGCTATCCAACTTTAAGAAATAGTCTAGACATCCACAGTTTCTAAACTTAGCTAGAAAAATTGTATACTACAATAACATTTCATGAACTATGGGCTCATTTCAAATCAACCCACCAGCCATTGTCTTCAATCAAACAATAACTCTACAAAAAAACAATTCGTGCAATTACTGTTTGGAAACCAAAAAATTTCTTCCTACAACTCTGCTAAACTCCAATATTTGTATCGACTGAATTTTTCCTTTTGGTTTAGGATTTTGATAAGGATAATTAAGGAAAAAAAAGAGTAATAAATGTAGGCTTTGATTAAGGAAAATGGCGGCGAAGGATTTTCATTTCACACATACGAGCCATCATTTCAGAATTCAGATTGGCTTAATCACCTAAATCTTCCTAACATGAATGAGTATAGACAAACATGTAGACATGGAATTGACACATTCCCCCCAACCTAAATTTGCACATGTTTCCTCACATGTGAGGTGAAAGAATGATTTGATAGGGGCAAGAAATGATGACATTCTAGGGCAAATGTTTATATTAATTTACAACAATTAAATAAATGCACCAGAAGACAATTAAGATATTTAATAGTTAATGCACATGTACCTAAATTTTTGGAAGATCATGGAGAAAGTACTGGTCATTTTAAAAGAATCTCCTAAGATTTGAATGAAAGTGAAGTGGAATGAGGTGGAGTGAAATGATGGTGGTGAGGAGGAAGAGAGAGAAAGGTGGAACGAATGGGCAGATGGGTGAAGTGGACCCCCACAAAGTGGGAATCTTTATTATGGAAAGTTATGTACCTTAATCAGGAAGAATAAGGGATGCTAGGTCCACTTCC